>APFE030288990.1:0-44916 GCA_000404065.3 Pinus taeda | reverse complement strand
CCACAGAAGGCGCAGTGCAGAGACGCCACAGAGGCGCCACAGAAGGCGCAGTGCGAAGGTGCCACAGAAGGCGCAGTGCGAAGATGCCACAAAGGCGCCATAGAAGGCGCAGTGCGGAGACGCCATAGAGGCGCCACAGAAGGCGCAGTGCGGAGACGCCATAGAGGCGCCATAGAAGGCGCAGTGCAGAGACACCATAGAGGCGCCACAGAAGGCGCAGTGCGGAGACGCCACAGAGGCGCCACAGAAGGCGCAGTGAGAAGGCGCCACAGAAGGCGCAGTGCGGAGACGCCACAGAGGCGCCACAGAAGGCGCAGTGCGGAGATGCCATAGAGGCGCCATAGAAGGCGCAGTGCGGAGGCGCCACAGGAGACGCCACAGAGGCGCCACCGAAGGTGCAGTGCGGAGGCACCACAGAAGGCGTAGCTGCGGAGGTGTGCAACGCCACAGAAGGTGAAGTGCGTAGCGACGCAGGCCAGAGAAAAGGAAATTCCGTATCTGTCTTAAGATCTTTTGTTGACTGATTTTTTCTATTGATAAGGTGTTATGGGTTTAGTTTACTGTTATTGTGGATCTGGTTATCTGGGTAACTTACTGGTACTTGATGATCATTTGATTTTTATGGATCCAGTATGAAAATTGGATGAAACGTGGCCTTTCAGATTATGTGTTGTGCTTCAGTGTATCCAGTATGAAAATTGATGAAACGTGGTACCTGGAGGAGAGAAGATTGTAGGATGGCGCCTACGTACTAGTACTTAAGCTAGTACAAAAGCAAAGGGGAATCTTTGGATCATTGTAGTAGGTAGCAGCCTGCGTACTAGTAAATGGATCGGCTAGTACAAGAGCAAAGGGGGTTGTAGCTCCCGTACTGGTATAAGACTGCACCAGTACAAATATTGTAAAAGGATTTTCTTATTAAAAAGAAGATTGAGATGACTTGCAGCAGGTGGTTTTCTCCCGCATTGGGTTTCCACCTTATATCATGGTGTTCATGTGGGTGCCTTATGTGTGATGTTACTGCATCTGGTAACTGATAATATGGTTGATAATATTCTAATGCACTCATTGAAGATCAATTAACTTAATCATAAGAAGTTGTGGAAGTAGCATATATGAATCAGAGTTTGGAAATGAAAAAGTTTTATTAATGTGATAATACTGATTCACCCCCCCCTCTCAGTATTATACCTATGTATACCTTTCTCTGATCATTAAATCTTTGCTATTGACCTGCTGCACTATGATCTGTCATCTGAGTGAGTTGCCATCAAGGACAATACCTATATCACCTGTATCATAATGTCAGTAATCTCCCCCTTTGGACGTGATGGCAACAACAACACCAATCATTCCCCCTCTTTGTCATCAAGGGCAAAGGGTCATGCTCCCCCTGAGTACTAGCTGAATTCTCTGATATGTTGATTGAGCTCTTGTGATCGAGTCCATGCCTCCCCTGAGCATAAGAAAGGTCTACAAAAAGATGACATGACTCTATACATACATCACCAATGATCTTCCTATCATCAAAGACTCATACATACATCCATCTCCCAATCAACTAGGGATATACCAAATTTGACTCATCCACCCACCCAAGTGGGGATATACAATAGTTTATACATGTCAAAACACAAACATTACATCACCCATCCCGTGCATTGTGGGGTTACAAATTAGGACTTTTTATGACCTTTACATTAAAAGATGTACATGACATATATATAACAGAGACAAAAATATCTTAAGCAAGACCATGATAGTCATTAGCAGCATCTGTCAACCAGCAACCATGTTCTCCCCCTGAACCTGTTCCACCTAAACAAAAAACAACTGCGTGAATCTATACCAAGATCTTCTAAGATAATGCCAACAATGCATTATTAGAAGTATATGATCCCCCTGAACCATATCAGACCCCTTTATTCCTGATTTTGGCCCACTGCTTTTCTTCAAACCAACATATACGCGACTGTATCCACAGAAACCAGTCTATGTGTTAACACTCAGGTTGTCCCTAAGCTCCTGAAGGGATATGGCCGAGGTAACCACAAACCAATCTTTGGATTACAGGTTCTAGCCCACCTGCAATCAGAGAGGGCTCTCTCTTAATGATTTATCTTTGTTGATGATGATTTTAGGCTAGTTATTGGGTTCAAAGGGTTTTGTTTGTGTTTGGGTGGAAGGAGGATGCTTTCAAGTAGAGAGGCAATGCATAGTGTGACAAGTTTCAAACCATTGGGCGTGGAGTCATGGAGTAAGACTGCTGGTGCATTTTCTTGGTCACAAGAGGAAAGAGGGGCAAGGTAGCTGCTCATGAAACAATACTTGAGGTAAATGAAGATGGATTGTAGGCTAAGAAATGAGAGGCAACAAAGAATCTCTCAATCAAGTTAGCAGAGGGAAGATGAACGAGCCCTACCTAGGAGCAGCTAAAAATTCCCACATAACAGTCATTCATTATATGAAATACAACAAATATGAGCCATAAGGAATCCCTATTTATGCCTAAATCAAGAGGAAAACATTAAGAAGCCACAGAACCTGAGCATAGAGTGCAGCTAAGCAAATTATAAACCAATCTTTCTTTTTGTGACTTAAGCATATGTGAAATTGAAATAACAGAGGTAAGGAACACTTATTGATTCAGGAAGCAGCACAAGATTTCCCTCATTCACTCCTCAGAAACATTTACAACACATCAAACAGTCCATTCTCCAAGCTTTCAGTAATCTTTGATTAAGTAAAACATATCAGATATAGAACGAGTCTCTCTTGGAGCGCATTAACCAACCAACCAACCAACCCTTATTACATTGTTTAGGGTTGTATTTATAGGAAAAATATCTACAAAACAGATCTCAGGGAAGATCTATGGAAATAACTGCAATTTAGCTACTTTCTATTGAACATAAATGCAACAAAATATCTATCTAACAGCTGCGCTAGGGCAGTAGGCATCAAAACTGAGTTACTATGGTCCTTTGAGCAATGCACTGGCTAGCCCTGTAATAATTGTGCCTTGGGACATGGAGCGCTGCCCATATGTGTCTCTATACACCGCTTTTGAAAAAAAACCTGGGCTTTAAATCACTTGAACTACTTCTTTAGGCAGTTCTGCTGCTACTAAGTGGCTTTAAGACATTTAATAATGAGCTGGTGAGCTTTGATGGCTCTGAGCTGCTTCATTGACTTTGAGCGATCTCTTTTAATGCCATTTGCTTTGAAAATAAAGACTTCCACTGGCACTAATGACCGATACACTTTGCCGCAACACCGATACTCTTTAACACTTGAATCGGGACTCTCTTTCTCTGCTGATCCTTTTTAAACTTCTAATTCGCCCCTTTTTAATCTCTTTATGGAAAAAATGACTCCTACAGACCTGCGTCGGAGTGAGGCTTTCCAATTTGGCCATTTTTTCTTAGCGATGAGCGATTGAAAACTGCCCCTGTTTTTCATTTTGGGTTTCCTAAGCAGCGATTTCGTACTTCGCGCCCTCTTTTGTCGGGTGATGTCAACATGACGTCAGTGGTGGGACCCAGTACGGCAGATGACATCAGCGGGGTGACGTGGCCTATATATATATGGCGTGGATTGATATGAAATGCTGATCGTCGATATGTGATCGGCAACAAACCATCGGCGATGAACTATATCGGCAGCACACATATATGTTTGTTTTGTCATAGCAATATGCCGATCGGTGAAATCGCTGTCGGCCCAAACCAATCGGGGGCACACTTATGCGCCGTTTTGATACACGACTCCCCTCCCGACTACAATATCGCATCGGAGGGGGTCCAATAGAACCCTTTTGCAATCGGAGCAAGGCCCACGGTAAGTGATGCGGGCTTTTATGATTAGAAGCATAATTTTTGATGTTTTGAAGGGATTTCAATGCATGGGAATGGGTCCGATAGCCCAAAAAGGGATTTGCCATGCTTTGGAAGGATTCCAAAGGCACTTGGGAGGATTTTTATGTACTCTGAGAGGGGTTTAATGGCCCAAAACAAAGGTTTATGCCTTTGAAAAGGAAAAAAAAGGCGCAAAGGTGGATTTTATACATTTGGAGGGGGATTTTATGCTTTGTGAAGGAGTCAAAAAGCATTAGAGGGAGGATTTATGGAGTGATGAAGGGTTTTGTGCATCAGAAGGAGTCTGAAATGCATGAGAAGATGGTTTGAGGGGGGAAATGAGGGTTCTTGCTGAGTTTCAGATAAACTTAGCAATTCCCAAGTGTACTTATGGTTATATTTCAACCAAGGGGAGGGGATAAGTATATAGGGGAGTTATTAACATAGTTTTAGTAGGGGAAGGGGAGATAAATAGGGAGTTACATAGTAGAGTTAGCAGTTAATATGAATTGTGACAAGAGAGCGCTAAGTATATAACTCTTAGGCTATAAAGGGGAAATAGGACTTGTAGAGGAAGTATAAACATTCTTTGAGTAAAGCAGATCTCTACCGAGGAAATTGATATGAAAAATGATGAGACTAAGAGATATCAAGCAAATCTTGACCTCTTTAGGGGAAGTTAGTGAGTGATTGAGGAAAGAGGAAGAAGGGGAAGTTAGACATGCCTTGTTTGACCTGATCAAAATGAAAACGTGCTTGAAAACTGTGATCTGGATAAATATAACACTTGAAAACATGAAATGGATCACATAGCTTGATTTCTGCAACCACAAAACTACTTACCCAGCCTATTTACCTAGCATTTTTTCTTCTTTTGGTTTGGGTGCACTTGAACTAGCAAACCCAACTTTTCAACTTTTTCTTTTTATTGCTCTCCTATCTACTTCTGCACTTATTTCGTCGAGGGGCTCATATTAGGCTATTGAGCACCCTTGCTTCTCTACCTATCTAAGAAACTGCCAAGATTAAGCTGTTTGGACAGATAGTGATTCTCTGTATTCTACAACAGGAAATTGAAACCTAGGGAGACCAAGATTAAGATGCTTGGTCCTCCCTTTAACTGAAAATTCTTCAAAAATGGAATTACTCATCAAAATTGGAATACAACAGTGGCATTTAGGCTAGCACACTCTCATGGCATCATTTTGGCTTCTGTTAGAAAATATGGAGCATTGCAGTATGCATAGTATGAAATATTTTGCATGTAAAAATGTCGATCATGAAAGATGAATAACTTGCTGCAGCAAGAGGTTAATAGTGGCTCCACTTGGGGATGGCTTTTCCTTGTGAAAAGTCAAGAACAGTAGGTCATAATGCCTTGATCTTCTATTGTTGTTGTAGATTGAAATTTCTTAGTGCTGACTGTTAGATACTTGAAACTTTGGAATGAGAACAACACTTGCCCTCAACTGAATTGCTTGTGAACTGTGAAGCACTGCCTGCTTTCTTCTACGTGCTCTATTATTCGGACTGTTATACAAAAAATTAAACAAAGTGATGATATATACAAACATTTATGTACAGGTATAATACTGCTGGGAGATTCTCAACAAAAGGGATCATGATAATTCTTTAACATTCGGCCATTTACAGGGCCCTCTTCAGTTGTGCTGCCATCTACAGATTTGAGGAAATATGTGTTATTTCCTTGCACAACGCTAATAATGAATGGACCTTTCCAAAGAAAATCAAATTTTGCATGTTTTCCCTTGTCTTCTCTTCGTGAGTCCCACCTTAGAAATTTGTTTCCAGCAGAGAAGTCTTCAGCCTTAGCTTTCTTATCAAACATTTTTTGAGCTTATCTTGCAAAATTTTAGCTCTGTCATACACTTGCTCTCTGGTTTGTTGAAGATGAATGGTCTGATTAATTCTTCTTTGAATGTCATGGGGTTCAGCCTGAATCTCCTGTAACAGTTTGATAGTAGGAATGCCCAAAGATGAAGGAAATATAGCTTCCATGCCATATACTAGCTCATAAGGGCTCATCCCAATGGATCTCTTGGTTGAAAGTCTATCTGCCCATAGGGCATTTGTGAGCTTCCTATTCCAGTTATTTTTGTTTTCTTCTAGCACTTACTTTATGATGCTGATGAGGCTTTTGTTGGATGATTCAGCCAAGCCATTACCTTGAAGGTAGTAGGCTGTAGAGTGGCCCAAGGTAATGTGAAACTTATGGCAGAAGTTGATCATCTTTTTGGATTTGAAGGCAGCAGCGTTGTTAGTGATGATCTTCTCAGGGCAGCCAAATCTAGAAAGGATATTGCCCTCCATGAATTGGATAATAGTGGAGTCATTGGCTTGCCTGCATGGGATGGATTCAGTCCACTTAGTGAAATAGTCGGTGGTTGTTAAAATCCACTTGTGCTGGCCTGAAGAAGATGGATGGATTTCACCAATGAAGTCAAGACCCCATCGTTGAAAAGGCTTTTTAGTTGAGATGGGCTTAAGGGGCAAAGGCAACAATTTTATTTTCCCTTCAAATATTTGGCATTTGTGACATGAAACAACAAATTTCTTGACATCTGCAAATAGAGAGGGCCAATAATAACCAGCCCTTAAAATCTTGACAGCAGTGGACTTCAAATATAAATTTCCTCCACATTCCCCTGCATGAAACTCTTTCATGATGTTGTTGGTTTCATTTATAGTCAAACAATTAAGCAATATGCCTTCATGATTTTTCCAATATAATGCACCGTCTATGACACAAAACTTTGATGCTTTCATTTTTAAAAATCTATTTTTGTTTCTGGACAATCCTGGGGGAGCACACAGGTTTAACAATACAAAGCAAATATCAGCATACCATGGGGATTGTAAAAAGGTTTCACTGATCTGTGGAGTCGCCAGCTCCTGTTCATTGTCCAGTTGGTTAATGTCTAAGGCTTGAAAATTTGTTTCGGACATTAGCTTAGCTAAACCTTGTCCCTTTATTAGCTTGGTGGGTTTTATCTCAATGTCATATTCAAGAATGCTGGCAATCCACTTGCCTCTTTTTCCTTCTAGTCCTTCTTGAGTTAATATGTCTTTTACAACAGAGTTTGGGACATAGGCAATTACATGTGAATATAAAATATAAATTATGAAGTCTTTAATGGCCTTAACAAGGGCATATGCCTACTTCTCCATCATTTGGTATTCAAGGGTGCATCTCTTAAAGCTCGGCTGAAAAATGCAATTGGATTTTCATTTCCTTGATCATCCTTTTGCAAAAGGATAGCGGCTATGGTGTGTTCAGATGCAAAGGAAAAAATGATAAAATATTTGTCAAATTGTGGACTTCTGAGGACAGGCGTTTGAGTCAAGGTAGCTTTGATACTCTCAAAAGCTTGCTTGGTTTTAAGAGACCATCTTACCTTGGCATCCTTTTTTAACATGTTTCTTAACAGTCTTATCAGTTCGGCTAAGTTTGGGATAAATCTCCTTAGGAAATTGATCTTTCCAAGGAATTCTTGCAACTCTTTTATGTTTCTTGGGTAGGGAATTTGGAGGATGGCTTGGATCCTTTCCGGATCAATTCTAATACCGTATTTTGAAATGATGTGGCCTAACAACTTACCTTCCTCAAGGCCAAACAAGGACTTCTTGGGGTTCAAGGAAATGCCATATTTCCTGCATGTCATGAAGATTTGCCTTAAGTGTTTGAGGTGTTCTTGATCAGATTTGGGGAAAGGGGTTAATTCACCAAGATAGACAACCAATAAGTCATGGATTTCCTTGGCAAATGCAATGTCCATAGCCCTTTGAAAGGTGGAACTAGCTTTCTTTAGCCCGAAAGGCATTTTAACATACTTAAATGTTCCCCACGGTGTGGTAAAGGCTATCTTGTCTTGGTCATCCGAGTGAACAAGTATTTGATTGAAACCTGAAAATCCATCTAGTAAAGAGATTCTAGATGACCCCACTACTCTTTGTAGGATGTGGTCCATTTTGGGCAAAGGATAGTGGTCTTTTAAAGAGACTTGGTTTAATTTTCTTAGGTCTACACACAGACTGATCTCACCTGATTTTTTCCTTGTGGGAACCAGATTGGATACCCATTCAGAAAATCTGATGGGTGCTATGATACCTGCTTGAAACATTTTCTTTACTTCCTTCTCAATGAGGGGAAGAAGCATAGGGTTAATTCTTCTAAGTTTCTGCTTGAATGGTTTTTTATTTGGTTTTAGGGGAATGGTATGTTGAATCACTGAGGTGTCATAGGACTTTAAGTCCTCATAACTCCAAGCAAAGACATCTTGGAACTCTTTGAAAAAATCGACATACTTTGGCTTTTGATCAGGAGGTAGATTTTTGGACAATTTAATCATTTTGGGCTTCTCTACTGTCCCTATGTTGTGTTGTTCTATAGCAGCATCTAAATGCTTCATTTTTGGTTTTTTGGGCACATCATTATCATCAAACATGTCTTCTAATGGAGTGACGCCAGCGGGCAAAAATTTATCCTTTAGATCAATGAACTCAGCCTCTTCTTTGGTTGTTTCATCTAAATGCATTTGTTTCAGCTCTTCTATTTTTGCATTATCAAAAACAGTTGGGTTGAGGATTTGTTTTGCTATTGCAGCTATTACAACCTGCTGATTTTCATTTGTTTGTTGTTGGGAATCGTTCATGGCATCCATGTCAATGTTTAAATTTGAAAATTCACGCTCAAGAGTGAGGAAATCATTAATATGGGCATCATTTTCAAACACTTGCCAATCTTTAATATTGTTAGGGACAACAGGTCTATGTTTTATCTCAGCAGTAAAATGATGATTTGGCTCAAAAGGAAGCTTGTATGTACTAGCAAAAGTGGCTAGGCTATGTGCATGTATGTTATGGTTTCTAGAAATCTTAGCAAGCTTGGATTCGGTGAAGGAATTGAGTATTTATGTGGCAGCAGTCCTATAGGCCCTCATTCTATTGTCATTAGTAACAAAGTTACCTTTCATTTGTTGTATGATTAAATTGGAGTCACCTAGAATGGACACTTTTGTAGCTTCTATAAATTTGAGCAATTTTAGGCCTAAGAGGAGAGCCTCATACTCTGCCATGTTGTTGGTACATCTGAAATTTAGTCTGTAGGCATGGCCTTCTGCATGATTGTCATGTGTATTGTGAATCCATATCCCTGCCCCTGCTCCTAACTTGTTAACAGAACCATCAAACTCTAAATACCATGTAATTTCTTGCTTGTGGTTTGTATTAAGAGTTTCAGTCATTTTAGGATTGGGCAAATTTAAAATTTTTGTTTGGGGAGGCTCTTCTTGTATGCTGGTTGCATTGGTTGTTCTGACAATTTCAAGGGCATGGGCAACCTATTCCTCATTTATGCATGTCTCTAGCTCTAAAGCTAAATGCTTCTCATTAGCTAGAGGATTGGTGTCATCATTAAAAAGAATAAATGAATCCATATCAGAATGAATTAAGTAAATTAGAAAATTTTGGGGCTTTTCCTCACTACTCACCACATACTTCATCAGTGTTTCCATGTATAGTCTCTTTGGTTGCCCAAAGACAGATATAGTGGCATAAGAGAGGTCAAGTTGGAGGGATCCTTGGAGTTTTGCTCCCCTTGATCTCGATAGTAGCATGCCATACTTTGGTGGAATGTCAGCAACTACTACGTCCATTAGGATTGTCTTATTGGGAAATTGGACTAAAGACACACATAGATCTTTGATTAAGCCTAAACATTTGACCTGACTTGAGTCAAAGGAGAACAAATCTTTGTAGGATCTTGTTATATCAAGGTTTAGCTTTTCCATTATAGCTTTGGGCATAATATTATGTGAGGCACCTGAGTCAAACATAGCATTATGCAAGATTTTGTCATGTATGTGCAGGCTGACATAAAAGGGTGGAACATATCCATATGTTGATTTTCCATTAACCTCTGGACCAAACAGCAGCTCAGGGGTATCTTCTAAAACATTAACATCATCCTTGACCTATGGCATTTGAAGTGACCTTTGAATTTGTTGCCTATACACATCATGTTTGGAAAGTTCTGAGAGAGGGATGGATATCTTAAGTTTTCCAATCTCTACTTCTAAGTTAAATGGTTTCTCCAATGGAGTCTTTGCGTTAGCAGTAGCAGATTTCTCCTTTTCAAGAGTATTTATTGTGTTTTCCTTTTGATTATCAGCGTTATGATAAATGACAGTTTGTGGTATTTCTGTTTTGGAAAGATTTTTAGGAGTGTTGTTCAAATCTTCTTTTGAGGAAGAAGGAGGCAGAGGCTGATCAACAGAAGGTTGCATGTCTGTTATGTCCTCTATAGTCACTTGGTGCGGGTTTGGGACAGTTATACCAGGTGGTTATGTTATGATAACCTTACCTTTAATCTTGTTGGGTTGTTTTCTCTCTTTTGTTTTTCTAGGTGCAGGGATATTAATGGTCCTTGTTCTCAGCTTATATTGTTTGTGGACCTCATACACACCAGAATCATAGCCTTGTTTAAAATCAAAAGACTCTCCAGACTTAGTCTGAAATTGATTTACATCATGGTAGTCTTGGTCTTATTGAGTCAGAAAGATTTGTTGCTCATTTTTCAAATCTATCAAGTTCATGTGAGTCTCTTCTATGGTCTCACTAGAAGTGGATGCCTCTGTGTAGTTTTCTTGGAAAGGAGGTCTTATATCATGGTCTGGGCTAGACCTACCAGCGTTTGTGTTCTGAGCTTTCCTGAAATTTGGGTTCCTTATGGTGTTGGGTTGTTGTCCTTCCCATGATGATTTCCTCTCAACGCTCTCCACTCTATCTCCCAGCCTGTGCATGCCACTAATAATAGCATCTAGTTTCTGGTCTAAGGTTGAGGGTTCTTCCTTGAAGGTGGTTCTTCTCTCGGTTCTAGCTCTGTTTCTTTTAGCAATTAGGTTTTCCTCCACACTAACAACAACATTTTGCATTTCTACAAGGCTTTGAGGGGCTCTTTCCCTCAACTGATAAGCCATATCGGTATCAAAACCATCAGGGAATTTGTACAAAGCAAGATCAGGTGGAGGTCTTAAGTTCTGTGGTATGCATTATAAACATTGTTAAATCGTGCATAATAGTCCAAGACAGTCTCCTGAGGGCCTATTTTGATGGTATCATATTCAGATAATATGTGCAAGGGGTCTTTCTTTTTCTCCCATCTGTTGATAAATGACTGGTATAAGGCTTCTGGGTCTGCTATGGAATTGGATGGGAGTGCTCTAAACCAAGTCCTGACGTTGCCTGTTAAACTTTGAACAAAAATTTTCATTCTGACACTATCATCGTCAATCTCATAACTTTCAAAGTAGTCCTGCATTTTCTTTGTATGCTGAAGGGCCATGCAGGCAATTGTGCCATCAAAATAAGTTATTTTAGTTTGGTAATCCTGAGGCATAGCCCCGGGATTAGCCGACAGCTGTAAAGGTACATATATATTAGCCATATTAACAGGGATAAGTAGAACAACAGGGATAAGTGGAACAACTGGAACAACTGGGCTAATAGGAGTAGAAGTGGTAGTATGTGCAGTGAACGGAGGTGTGGAAGAGGTGTTTGGATAAGTAGATGATGAACAAGGGGAAGTAGGGTTTGAACGAAATAAAACTTTGACAGGGGTTGGAACACATCTTGGCTGAACTGTTTCAGGAATGGTATCAGCAAAATCTTCTTTCTTCTCTTGCTTCCTAAGGATCTTAGGGAATATATTGGGATTTCCAAAAATAGCTGGGGGATTTGGGTCTGGGTTTGACCTTGTATAACACGAATGCTTTTTGGGAGCCAGCTTCTAGCTTGTTTTTTGGGGATTTTTTCTAACAATATAGGTTAAACAAAAACTTTTTAAAGGTCAGATTCTTCCTCAGCGGAGCTTCAGACTGGATTTGTGAGATCTGAGGAGTTCCCCAGCGGACTCGCCATTATGTTAACACTCAAGTTGTCCCTAAGCTCCTGAAGGGATACGGCTGAGGTAACCATAAACCAATCTTTGGATTACAGGTTCTAGCCCACCTACAATTAGAGAGGGCTCTCTCTTAATGATTTAGCTTTGTTGATGATTATTTTAGGCTAGTTATTGGGTTCAAGGGGTTTTGTTTGTGTTTGGGTGGAAGGAGGATGCTTTCAAGTAGAGAGGCACTACATAGTGTGACAAGTTTCAAACCATTGGGCGTGGAGTCGTGGAGTAAGACTGCTGGTGTGTTTTCTTGGTCACAAGAGGAAAGAGGGGCAAGGTAGCTGCTCATGAAACAATACTTGAGGTAAATGAATATGGATTGCAGGCTAAGAAATGAGAGGCAACAAAAAATCTCTCAATCAAGTTAGCAGAGGGAAGATGAACGAGCCATACCTAGGAGCAGCTAAGAATTCCCAGATAACAGTCATTCATTATATGAATCAGAGAAAATATGAGCCATAAGGAATCCATATTTATGCCTAAATCAAGAGGAACACATTAAGAAGCCACATAAACTGAGCATAGAGTACAGCTAAGCAAATTCTAAACCAATCTTTCTTTCTGTGACTTAAGCATATGTGAAATTGAAATAACAAAGGTAAGGAACACTTATTGATTCAGAAAGTAGCACAAGATTTCCCTCATTCACTCCTCAGAAACATTTACAACACATCAAACAATCCATTCTCCAAGCTTTCAACAATCTTTTATTAAGTAAAACATATCAGATACAGAGCGAGTCTTTCTTGGAACACATTAACCAACCAACCAACCAACCCTTATTACATTGTTTAGGGCTGTATTTATAGGCAAAATATCTACAAAACAGATCTCAGGGAAGTTCTGTGGCAATAACTGCGATTTAGCTACTTTCTATTGAACATAAATGCAACAAAATATCTATCTAATAGCTGCGCTAGGGAAGCAGGCATCAAAACTGACTTAATTGTGCCTTGGGACTTGCAGCGCTGCCCATATGTGTCTCTATACACCACTTCTGCAAAAAAACCTGGGCTTTAAATCACTTGAACTGCTTCTTTAGGCGGTTCTGCTGCTGCTAAGTGGATTTAAGACATTTAATAATGAGCTAGTGAGATTTGATGGCTCTAAGCTGCTTCATTGACTTTGAGCGATCTCTTTTAATGCCATTTGCTTTGAAAATAAAGACTTCCGCTGACACTAATGACTGATACACTTTGCCGCAACACTGATACTCTTTAACACTTGAATTGGCACTCTCTTTCTCTGCTGATCCTTTTTAAACTGCTAATTCGCCCCTTTTTTATCTCTTTATGGAAAAAATGACTGCTGCAGAGCTGCGCCGGAGCGAGGCTTTCCAATTTGGCCATTTTTTCTTAGCGATGCACGATTGAAAACTGCCCCTGTTTTTCATTCGAGGCTTCCTAAGCAGTGATTTCGCACTTCGCGCCCTCTTTTGGCGGGTGATGTCAGCATGACGTCAGCGGTGGGACCCAGTACGGTGGATGACATCAGCGAGGTGACATGGCAAGGTGACGTGGCCTATATATATATGGCATGGATTGATATGAAACGGTGATTGCCGATATGTGATCGGCAACAGAGCATCGGCGATGAACTATATCGGCAACACACATATATGTTTGTTTTATCATAGCAATATGCCGATCGGTGAAATCGTTGTCGGCCCAAACCAATCGGGGGCACACTTATGCACTGTTTTGATACACAACTCCCCTCATGACTGCGATATCGCATCAGAGGGGGTCCAATAGAATGCTTTTGCAATCGGAGTAAGGCCCACGGTAAGTGATGCGGGCTTTTATGATCAGAAGCAAAATTTTTTATGTTTTGAAGGGATTTCAAGGCATGGGAATGGGTCCGATAGCCCAAAAAGGGATTTTTCATGCTTTGGAAGGATTCCAAAGGCACTTGGGAGGATTTTTATGTACTTTGAGAGGGGTTTAATGGCCCAAAACAAGTGTTTATGCCTTCAAAAAGGAAAAACAAGGCCCAAAGGTGGATTTTATACATTTGGAGGGGGATTTTATGCTTTGTGAAGGAGTCAAAAAGCATTAGAGGGAGGATTTATGGTGTGATGAAGGGTTTTGTGCATCAGAAGGAGTCCGAAATGCATGAGAAGATGGTTTGAGGGGGGAAATGAGGGTTCTTGCCGAGTTTCAGATAAACTTAGCAATTCCCGAGTGTACTTATGGTTATATTTCAACCAGGGGGAGGGGATAAGTATATAGGGGAGTTATTAACATAGTTTTAGTAGGGGAAGGGGAGATAGATAGGGAGTTACATAGTAGAGTTAGCAGTTAATATGAATTCTGACAAGAAAGCGCTAAGTATATAACTCTTAGTGTATAAAGGGGAAATAGGACTTGTAGAGGAAGTATAAACATTCCTTGAGTAAAGGAGATCTCTACCGAGGCAATTGATAGGAAAAATGATAAGACTAAGAGATATCAAGCAAATCTTGACCTCTTTAGGGGAAGTTAGTGAGTGATTGAGGAAAGAGGAAGAAGGGGAAGTTAGACATGCCTTGTTTGACCTGATCAAAATGAAAACATGCCTGAAAACTGTGATCTGGATAAATATAACACTTGAAAACATGAAGTGGATCACATAGCTTGATTTCTGCAACCACAAAACTACTTACCCAGCCTACTTACCTAGCATTTTTTCTTTTTTTGGTTTGGGTGCACTTGAACTAGCAAACCCAACTTTTCAACTTTTTCTTTTTACTGCTCTCCTATCTACTTCTACACTTATTTCGTACAGGGGCTCAGATTAGGCTGTTGAGAACTTTTGCTTCTCTGCCTATGTAAGAATCTGCCAAGATTAAGCTGTTTGGACAGATAATGATTCTCTATATTCTACAACAGGAAATTGAAACCTAGGGAGACCAAGATTAAGCTGTTTGGTCCTCCCTTTAACTGAAAATTCTTCAAAAATGGAATTACTCATCAAAATTGGGATACAGCAGTGGCATTTAGGCTAGCACACTCTCATGGCATCCTTTTGGCTTCTGTTAGCAAATATGGAGCATTGCAGTATGCATAGTACGACATATTTGGCATGTAAAATTGTTGATCATGAAAGATGAATTACCTGCTACAGCAGGAGGCTAACAGTATGTACGTGACTACGCTTCACGAAACTCGCGTATAACCACCTTTCTCTAAAACAGATAGGATTTAACAACAGGATGATGCATCAACTACTCCCATCTTCTATCTGAGATATTCAAATGTCTCTGTGGACAATGGTTTGGTGAATATATCAGCAACCTATTCTTTAGAGGGAACATACTCCAATTTGACCTTTTTTTCAAGCACTTGTTCACGTAGAAAATGATATTTGATGGGTATGTGCTTGGTCTTGGAATGCATGGAAGGATTCTTTGAAATATTGATGGCACTTGTATTATCACATAGAATGGAGATGGGTGGAGTACATGTGATCTGAATGTCATGCAATGTTTTCATCATCCAAAGGAGTTGTGTGCAACAAGATGCAGCAACCACATATTCTTCTTCAGCTGTAGATAATGCAATTGAAATTTGTTTCTTGCTGAACCAAGACACTAATCTGGAACCCACATAGAATGCACCACCACTAGTGCTTTTTCTGTCATGAACGCTTCCTGCCCAATCTGCATCTGTATATGCATGAAGTGTAAGATCTGTATCTCTAGGATACCATAAACCAAAATTCTGTGTTCCTTGAAGATATTTGAAAATCCTTTTGACTGCCTGAAGGTGTGATTCCTTTGGATTTGCTTGGAATCTTCCAACGGTTCCTACTGCATGCATCATGTTTGGTCGGGTACCTATTAGATAAAGCAGACTACCAATCATGGATCTATAAGTTGGTTGATGTAATGCTGCTGATTCATCATTTGAGCTGAGACTGCATCCTGTTACCATTGGGGTAGATACTGGTTTAGAATCTTCCATGCCATATTTTTTCAAGATATGTTTGAGATATTTGGTTTGTGACAAAAAAATGCCATCTTTATTTTGTTGAACTTGTAGACCAAGAAAATATGTAAGCTAACCAAGCAGGGACATTTCAAATTCTTGCTGCATTACCGAAGCAAAATTCCGACTCATGGCTTCTTCATTGCTACCAAAACTGATATCATCAACATACACAACAAGTATTAACAATTTATTATTGTCAATCTTTGTATATAAATTTCCATTAGCTGATCCCTTTGAAAAACCTTGTTCATGGAGATATTTGTCAAGACGGTAATACCAGGCCCTTGGAGCTTGTTTTAGACTATAGAGAGCTTTTATGAGTCTGCATACAAGTTTTGCATCATTTCCAAGAATGAATCCGTCTGGTTGCTCGATATAGACTTATTCTTCTAAGTCTCCATTAAGAAAGGCAGATTCTACATCCATTTAGTATGCTTTGAATTTCTGAGAACTAGAAAGAGCGAGGAACATTCTTATAGCTTCAATTCTAGCAATAGGTGCAAACGTTTTTTCAAAATCTATACCTTCTTGTTGAGCATATCCTTTACAAACAAGTCTGACCTTGTTTCTAATAACTTCTCCATTTTCATTCAGCTTGTTTTTGGATATCTATTTAGTTCCTATGATATTTTTATCATGAGGTCTAGGAACTAATTCCCAAGTATTATTCTTTTCAATTTTCTCAAGTTCTTCATTCATGGCCTTGACCCAACATTCATCTTTGCATGCTTCATTTACATTTTGAGGTTCAATGGAGGATAGCAATGCTAGATAGCTTGAAGCTTCTGTAATAGTTCTTCTTGTCTGCACACCTGCCTCTTTCTATTCCAAGATTTGAGTCTCTGGATGATTTTTCTGAACATACCTGGATGGAGTCTTTTCTTCTATCGTTATCTCTTCTTCTAGTACTTCACTGGTTTCTTCTTCAGAATTTGTTTTATTTGATGTGGGAGGATAATCCTCATCTTCTTCATAATCTTCGGTTTTTATTTGTTTTGGATTTTTGCTTTCTTCATCAACCACAACATCATACTTTCAATAATTTTCCCAAGTCTTTTATTATAACATTTATATCCTTTACTTCGAGAAGAGTAACCAAGGAGAATACCTTCATCTGCTCTGGGTTCAAACTTACCAAGTTTTTCATCAATCCTTTTGATGTAACATTTGCTTCCAAAAACTTTGAAGTATTTTACAATAGGAATATTACCATACCAAAGTTCATGTGGAGTTTGAGTGTTGTTTACCTGAACATTTGCTTGGTTGAGAATAGTAACGACAACGAATGTAGCTTCACCCCAGAAGGTTGTAGGAGTTCCAGACTCATCTAGCATAGCACGAGCCATTTGTTTAATAGTTATGTTCATCCTTTCTACCACTCCATTTTGCTGAGGATTCCTTGCGGTGGAGAATTGCCTTTTTATTCCATGTTCTTCACAAAAGTCAAAGAATTCATCTGAGGTAAATTCCCCTCCTCAATCAGATCTAAGGCATTTGATTTTGCTATTTGATTCATTTTCAACCAGAGCTTTGAAGGCTTTGAACTTTTCAAATGCTTCATCTTTATGCTTTAGAAGTCCTATCCAACACATTCTAGAAAAATCGTCAATGAACAACATAAAGTATTCTTCTCCACGAGGTGACTTTTTCCTTGATGGTCCACATAAATCAGTATGAACAAGTTCAAGAGGCTTACCAGCTGAGCCTTCTTTTTCAGGGAAGTATGATTTGGTTTGCTTACCAAATTGATATGATTTGCATATTTTATTCTCTGGAATGCTGATATGAGGAAGATCACAAACAACTTGGAATCTGTATGCTTTTTTTATTTGAGAGAAGCTTAGATGCCCCAATCTTTTGTGCCATAGTTAGTGTTCATCATTTTTTATTAGATAGCACTGTTGTTGTCCTCCCTTGATTATGTATAAGTTGTTTGGAATTCTTATACCTTTGATCACAGTTTCTCCTGTATCAAGCTCACGAACAACACATCCATTTGATCAAAATACTACTTCATTTCCTTGATCACACATTTGACTGACAATCAACAGGTTATGCTTTAGACCATCAACATACATAACATTCCCAGCTTTAAATTTTTCTTTTAAGAGAACAAAGCCTTTACCTTTTATGACAGCAGGAGTGTCATTTCCAAATAAGACCTTCTTTTCCTTTTCTAAGGCATTATATGAATGAAGTTTTTCTTTGTCACCTGTCATGTGTTTTGAGCATCCACTATCAATGTACCACTGATTTTCTTGTCCTTCTGCATACAAGGCTATACCACATATTTCTATTTGCGGTTCTTTCCTTCCCCATATTTTGGGACTTAATGAAGTTTTCTCCTTCTGAGATGTTTGCCGAAATTTACTCCTGCATTCAAATTCTTCATGACCGAAGTTGTTACAGATAGATCATTCTATTTCATTTTCAAGAAGAGAAAAGTTATTGTAGGTCCTTTTCATGATCCCTATCACATTCCTTTGATTTCGTGCTTCTCTAGTCATGATGGTCTTGTAAGAAACATATTTAGCAGCTTTGTGTCCAAAGTTATGACATGAAAAACATTGGCCATTAATGATGTTCCTGCGATCATTGAATCTACTGACTTGGTGATTGTAGTTTCTATTGATATTTATTCTTGAAGCAGATTGAGTATGAATTACCTAAGGTTGTTTGTAGCTTCTGTTCATCCTTGAAGTAAATTGAACCTGATTTACCTGGTGATCTGCTTTATGCCTTTGCTGCTGATTGTCAAAGTATTCACTACTCTTTGTTGCATCAAGATAGCTTTTAGTCGAGGTTGACAGTTTCTGTGATTGAGATGCTTCTTCAGTATATCCAAGACTTGTATTTATCAGAGGAGAACGTTTCACTTTGATAATTTCATTTAAGGTTTATGATCCTTTAGCAAATCTAAGATTGAGAGCTTTTGTTTTCTCAATATCCTTTCTTAGACCCACAATTTCACATTCTACTTTTTCATTGTGTTTTTCTCTTTCAGCAAGTTGGAATGTCAAAGTATCTATAATCATATTCTTTTCTTCTAAATAGATTTTGATTTTAGGGATTTCTTCATAAAGGTCATCTTCATCTAAAGCATCCAAGAAATCATCATCTTCAAAAGCCATCAGAAGTCTATATTCATTACTATTTTCATCTTCATCATTATTTGATAAACCATCGCTATCTTCATGCATATAGTAGCTCTTCTTACTTACACTTTGTTTTCTATTCCATTTTGTAGATTCCTTACCTTTATCAAACTTATCTTTATGAGGACATTTGGCAGCATAATGACCAACTGTTCCACAAGCAAAACATTTGAAAGGTAATTTACCTCTGAATCTTCTGGAACCCCATTGAGGGTTCTTGACAAAGTTTTCTTCTTCTTCTCCTTCTGAAATATGTCCTAATTCATTGAGCTCTTCTTTTCCTGAAGCTTTAAATGCGGCTTCTCTCATATCTTATGGACCTCCTTTTCTCATCTCGAAAGCAATTAAGATTCCATGCAGTTGTGTCATAGTAATAGACTGAAGATCCTGCTTTTCTTCTATGGCATATACTTTTGATTCAAACTTAGCGGAAAAGGATCTTAAAACATTTTCTACTAAAGTAACTTCTTTTATCTCTTCACCCAAATTCTCCATGCAATTAAGAATCTCACCTATATGTAAGAAGTAACTAGCAAAACTTTCATCATTGTGCATTTTGAGAGTTTCATATTGAATTCTGAGAGTTTTCAGTTTTGCACGTTTTACTTGAGAGTCTCCTTCATAGCTTAGAACGATTTTGTCCCATATTTCTTTGGTGGATTTGAGCTGCATAACTTTGACAAATTCTGATTGTGACAAACTTCCCAATAATGTGGTGACAACCTTGGCATTGCTTTGATATTGCTTTTTACTTGCCTCATCTGTAGGAATTGTTGATGGAAATGTATATCCTCCTTCCACGATTTCCCAGACATCTGTTCCAAGAGATTTAATATATGTTGTGGTTCTTACCTTCCAATAAACAAAGTTGCTTCCGTCAAATATTGGTGGTCTGATGGATCCCTCTCTTTCTTGATTACTCATGATGATGGATCTTCCTTCAAGCGATCAAGCTTCTTCTGAAGGACCTACTCTGATACCAATTGTTGAAAATAATACTGAGAGGGGGGGTGAATCAGCATTAGCAAGTAAATAATTTTATATTTCCATAATTAGATTTATATACGCTACTTCAGTTAATGGAACTCGTGTGTATACGCAACTGTGTTTAAGACAACTAGCATATATCCTGTAAACTTATGATTCAGTTAATTCATCATATGTTGATCTTTAATCAGTGCATCAGAATCATATATACAGTAACCAGGTGCAGTAAAAATAGAACAGACAATCACACATATGAACACAATATATAAGGTGGAAACCTAATGTGGGTGAAAACCACCTGCTAAAATCGTCTCTATCTTTTTAATAATAAGAAACTTCTTTTACAATTTTTGTACTGGTGCAGACTTATACCAGTACGTAGGCTTCTACCTGAAGAAGGCTACAACCTTCTCTCATTCTCCAGCTTCTCCTGGAAGGGAGCTACAACCCCCTAACTCTTGTACTAGCTGATATGTTTACTAGTACGTAGGTGTCGGGCTACAAAAGGCTACATCCTTCTCTTTTCTTCCAGGGACCACGTTTCATAAATTTTCAAATTGGATCCAACAATAACATCATTCAATCATCAAGTATATCTGCATCAACCAATCTCCTTTGTACCAACCACAACTGAATTAATAAATCACTTTGACAACCCTTCAATCTGATCTTTTAGAATGCTATAAATAGAATACAGTAACTAGAACCCAACACTGCAACAACAAACAGAAGCAGCTAAAACATATTTTATAAGGTATACGCTACTTCCATGTGTCGAACATGCGTGCATACGCTCTTTTCTCAAGGCGAACATACGTACAGATCTACAAATCAAACTTATGATGTATATGTTGTTTTGATATGCAGAACCGGCATGTATACGCGCCTTTTCTGAAGTGAACCTACGTACAAATCTGAAAATGATGATTTAAACATTACAATAATTCCAGACTTCAGTTATACCTAGATCATCATATTTACAGACTACAACATGCGCCAGTTATTCAGATGAATGATCAAACCACATAAAGATACTTGACTTTAAGCCTTAAGATCTTGACCCATCATTAGATCTTATCCTTCATCAAGTGCTAAGTTTCATCCTTGGTTCAGATCCAGCTATGCACCATAACCCAATAACCTGTACACTAGATCTTGTTCTTCATCAGATATTCAATACTTGAGTTCCTTGGCCTAATGATCTTCTCCTCCTTTTATAGTTTTAGGCCTTTCTCAATACCACGGTCCAAAACCACTTAGGACCAATACCTTGGACCAAATACCTGGGGTCAATACTTCGGACCAGATACCTTGGACCAATACCATGGATGAAAATACCATGGACCAAATACCACAGACCAAAACTTAATTTTCCAACATGTACGCACCTTTCCTTCTGTGAAATTGCTTGTGTACGTTATACGGACCTTTTGGTCTATTAACCCACATGTATACACTTTTTTGTCAAGGTGAACCTGCGTATACCTTTCTTTGATCATTAAATCTTTGCTATTGACCTGTTGCACTATGATCTGTCATCTGAGTGAGTTTCCATCAAGGACAATACCTGTATCACCTGTAACATAATGCCAACACAAAATACCATGGACCAAAAACCATCGCGCCCAAAACCATGTGCGAAAACCATGCACAAAACCATAGGTAGGTTCGCCCACCTAATATAGGGGCTAGTCATGGAAATAATATAACACAACCCAATGAGACATTCTACATACAATACTTCTTGGGCTTTAGTCTTTTCATCAAGAGTGATTATGCCCTTACCCTTAATTCTTGCTAGGGAATTGTTGCCGAAAGTGACATTGTTCCCTCTGTCCTTTTCTTTTAGCGACATGAATTTCTCTTATCCCCAGTTATACGTTTATAAAAACCACTATCTACATACCATATGTTCTCTTGATTACATGTCGAGAGAGAAAGTTCACATTCCATGCTCTTACTAGTTTTTCATTTCTAATTCTTCTTATCTTTTTGAAAATTTGGTTGCCACGTGTTCTGAGTCTTAGTTGAGTATTCAAATTTTCTTCTACATTCACTCACCTTGTGCCCAAAATTATTGCATTTGAAGCATTCAACGTCATTAATTAGTGGAGAGAAAGGATTTCAAACTCTGAGAAGAGAGTTTTGAGATCTAAAATTTTGATACTTATTGTATCTGGAATTTTCAACTTTGATCCTTCTACAATCAAAAACCTTATGTCCAAATATATGAAATCTATAACAATGACCATAAAATAAATAAGAGTACTTTAAGTTGGAAATTTCATGAGTTGGTGCATGAAGGTACCTCTATTGTCCTGCTGATTGATTCATTCTCCGTTGCTGTGACACCTTGAGGTAGTTGGAATCAATATTCCGAGGATGGGATTCTCTGTGGCTTACTAACTTTCTGTATCCATTGATTCTTTCTTGATGCACCTTTGCATGACTCTGAGTTTCCTCAAATCTTGTGGACCTGAAGTTCATCTTTCCTAGAAAATATCCCTGTGGTCTAGAGTATCCCAAGCCTGTTTTGTTCTCTAAGAAACTTTGACTGTTCAAAATATGATTTATATTTATTGTACATTCTACAAATATTTCATTTATACCTTTCTTGGTCTCCAATCTCTCAAGATTCGTTCTCGGAGAAACAACCTCTAACTGAAGACTCTGACAATTTTCTTCCCATTCACAAATCAAATCATGAAGAACTTCTTCCTTTTTGTTTGGATTCTTCTAATTTAATTTCAAGGAAAGTATTTCATCTTTGCATGTTTTTTAAATCATTTCCTTTTTTACCTTGAACAACTCTTATTTTAGATGCTTGTTCTCTTCTTTTAGTTTATCACATGTTCCTTGTTTTTTTCTAGTAGAAGGGTTGTACTATATTTTCTTTTAATGCCTTCTTCAAGTTTTTCTTTTTGATAAACAAATTCTTCATTGTTCGATTTGTACATACCTTCTTCAGAATGTTGTAGATATTATTTTCCCTTCCATGCTTTAACTCATCCATAGCACTGATGAGTTCCCATTCAAGGTCCACTAATCCTTCTTCTTCCTCTTCAAGGTCAGCAATATTTTGTTTCTTCGAGTGTGCTCCAAACACCATGAGTAAATACTCATTTGAATAATCCTATGAAGAGTCTTCTCTTTCTGACTCTGGTGCTAAGATATCCTCTTGGGAGTAGAGCCCCTTTTTCTTAAATAACTTCTTCTTCTGATCTTTTTGAGTTTTGTTTCTAAATTTTTGATCATATTCCTTTTCTCTCCTTTCTTTGTAAGGGCACCTGGAAGAAAAATGTCCAAATATTCCATAGTTAAAGCATTGAAAGGGAAGCTTCCTTTTATACTTTCCTAAGCCACACTTTAGTTTCCTAGAAAAATGATCCAACTCCTGATTAGATTCATAGTTGGAGAAATCTTGATTATCTTTGTGCTCCTTGGTCTTATTGGACACTTTGAACACTGCCTCCTTGGGTTCAGACTTCTATTTTCCTACTCGCATCTCATAGGTTGTGAGACTACCAAGCAACTAATCCATTGTAGGATTCTTTAAATCAGTCATCTCTTCTATGGCAAAGACTTTGTCATTAAATCTTATAGGTAGAGATCTTAAGACCTTTTGAACAATTATTTCTTCTTTAACTTCTTCACTGAATCCTCTAATCATATTGGTTACTTCATCAACTCTATGGAAGTATTATGCTTTACTTATTCTATGCTCATTTTTAAGCTTTCAAACCTAATTCTGAAGGTTTGAAGTTTGTCTTTCTTGAATTTATCATCTCCTTCATGACTCTGATTGAGCTTGACCCATACTTTCTTAGCAAACTTACAATGCATAACATTTATGAGTTCGGATTCAGAAAGGCTTAATAGAATGGAATTCTTGATTTAGAATTATTTCCATATAACCTTTTTCCATCTGCATCAGTGGAAGAAAAATCAAGGAAAACATAATCTACTAGTACATAGCTCCAAAAATTGACTCCTAGGGAAATAAGATAGGCTACCATCCTAACTTTCCAAAAGGAATAGTTTGTCCCTTTAAAGCTCAGTATCTTACTTGAGTAGGCATCCTGACTCTCTTGCTTAGAAATAATTCCTTATGGATCTACCTTCCAGTGGTTAAAATGTTCTTGAAAGAACTTGGATCTGATACAAAGTGTTGGAATAAGGAATTACTAAGAGGGGCGGAGGTGAATCAATAATGATGGGGTTATTAAAACTTTAAGTACAAACCTTCAAATTCTATTCACTACTTTCAGTTATTTCAGAGAGCATTCATACTACAGTAAATGTGAACAACAAGATAAACTATTCAAATACATCAACTGAGCAACACACACACATATTGACATAGGTATTTTTATGTGGAAAGCGAAAGGGAGAAAACCACCAATATATTTGTCATTATGATGTAATTTAACCACCCACTTAATTACATCAAGTTTTTTTAGATCATCCACTCATAGGAGGCCTCAACCCCCTTCAGATAACAAGCTACAACTTTCCAAGGGAAACCAACCACTTATGAATCTAGGCCACTACCTACTCTAGCCATTGTTCTACTTTTCATACAATTTTCAAACTCAAAATATAGGTTAACACCTTTACACATAAATATAAATCTGGTCTAATGCAATACCAAATCCTTTCCTTCACCTCCACAGTTCTCCTTTGAAGTATGCTCCCTACTGCTGAACCAGCTCTGTTCAATGCCCTTTACTTCACTATGTCTCTGTTACACACTTGCACACTCACAAAAAAGGCACACTCAGCACACACACATTCTACATTCACTTACTTTTCTCCATTTTAATCCTTGGTTTTATTTCACTGTTACACAATGATCGATGATGTCTCTGTAGTCAATTTCATTCTTCCCAAGAGTGTACTCATCATGGCTGTCAATGCTTCCATTACATCATATTTCCTTACCATTAGAGCTGCATTAATAATAAGAACATGCACCTATGTGTTTCTCCTATACTAAGAATTAATTCTTAGTCAGACTATGCATGTACAATGTTATCTCTCTCTTCAATACCACTTCTGGGCCACTGCAACTGAATTGAATCTGAGAATGGGCACCTGAGTGTTTATCATACTAAGAATTAAATCTTAGTCAACCTGCAAACTCATAGAGATCCTCCATTAATGCGTTCATGTACTCACAACATGGGTCTCCTTTGTTACTCTATAAGGCTCACAGGACTAGAGTGGAGCACTACAACATGTCATATTTTCATTTAATTCATCATAACTTGCAATGAAGCTTAGGGATGGCTAACTATGTTTCACAACAAGATCCATTAAATTTCTCCTGTGCGTCATGGTCATTGTTTCCTTGAACCAGAGATCTCAGTATTTTTATTGAATCAAATTGTCAAGTCATAGTTGTCAAATCATCCATCCAAATCCCATAGGATTTCCATTAACAACGCTGCCAAATCTGTTGACTTCATCTTTTGGATCCTTTTATAGGCACCTTAACCTATTTTCTTCCATAGGACAACTGCCTGTGACCATCAACTCAAGCCTTTAGGCGCTTAGCCAGTTTAATCCCTTCATGGGCCAAATTCCCTTTGTTAATGGATATGATCCATTGGTCTCATTTCTACTTGAAATGACCAAGGGTCAGGGCTTGGCATGTAGCCCTTTCTATTCCAGCACATTAAATTGTGCCTCTTTATACACTTGTCGGGGCCATGCCACTGGGTCAACATGTCTTGCAGGGACCTCCTGACCTCATTATTATTTGCTTTCACTCTACCACAAGGCTTCCTATCAGCTTTCCATGTCCCAGTGTCTCATCTTTCGACACATCCCTTAGCCACTACCTTTATAAACCACTAGGTTTATTCCTACGAAATGAGTTGTCACGTAGGGTCCACTCGCACTTTCACTAGCTAATCAAAGGCCTTGTGGGATGAACTCTCTAACTGGCATGTCATGGTGCTTACTACTCGACGTATTCTTCCTATCTCCCTTCATAATCTATCACTGTCTTCCTTATAGGATGAGTTGTCTTAGTGGGGTTCGCTCGACGCATTTTCCATTAGCTCATGCTTTGACACAACGACATCTTCTTGAAACCCAGTGAGCTCGTTGGTTTTTATGTACACACCATTCAAATTTTTTGGGTTAGCCATTTCGAGATGATGTCATGGTTATCTCATCAACCTCACATGGAAGCTCTTGAGTGGTGGTACATGTCACCCAGAACTAGCCCATTAGGCCACCCAAAAAAGCTAAATATGCCTACCACATGTCCCCTATACAATCACATCATGCTAATGTCATCTATCACCATCAGCTGCTAAGAGCCAATCAAATGTTGCCATGTGTCCTACTAAAGGAGAGAGAAAGGTTCCTCGAGACATTTGTTTTTCACCAAGTTCACTTATAATCAAAACCATCGTATTCCAAAATCCGGCTCTGGCACCACTTCTTAGTGGATATATGTTTTGGGGAGGGGTGCCCCATAGGAGCTCTCTGCCATTTTTTTACGCGATCAACTATGTCGGAAACCACTTCCGAGACTGCAAAGCCCATCTATCAGACTGTCTCTAGTACCATCATAAACCCACCATGTAGCCTAGCGCTTTCCTCCCGACACTTATCCATTTGTGATCTTCTACCGGGTTCGACATTCCACTATGATGCCTCTTTATTATCCCTTATGAGATTCACCTCTGAGCTATCACAACAAGGTGGGTTCCACTCACTCATTTCCTTCCCCATGCTTACAACTTGTTCCCTATTTGAAACCACCAGGGTGCACCTATCAAGATGGCATCATCCCAATACTTCTCTTCCGACTCGTTTAGACTTAGGCTTTAAAATAATTCCACCTGGGTGAGCTCTCTGCGATAAGCCCACCAGGCCAACCTATAATGTCTGATCCTCTAACCCAATCTGTTGTTGCCATGTCTATCCAGTGCTCTCGCTTAGAGTCTCCACCAAGCTTTTGGTTGAGTCTAGAATTTATGCCAACTTTTGTTGTGTTTCAAAGGCTCACTAACCATATTTAACTTTGCTATGGAGACTTTGGGCACCTCAACTTTGACTAGTAATAACTCCTGATCCAAGAGGCCATTTGTAGACTTCAAAATACTGTTGGAAACATATTTCCAAGCATTATCCAACTAGACTACTTCCAAGAGCATCTAAGTTCAACTCTATCAAAGGACATGCCTTGAAATCTCGAGACTCCCAACCACCATAGTCATCATTTTATAGCTTCTCCAATAAGCCTGCTACAATGGTGATTCTCTACTAGAGACTATAAAAACCATGGGACTCCTCCTAAATAGCATGCTCCTCAATGCTAAACCAGTGGGCATCAATGGAAACATACTTGCTACAACCAACCATCTAGGTAATGCCAATTGTCCAACACACTTCTCAAAAAAATGGCATGGTAAAACACATGAATGAGGCTGCTCTAGAAAGAGAAAGGAGCATGTTTAATAAAGCCAATTTGAAACAATATTTGTGGATAGAAGAAGTCTCTATCACTTTCTAACTTGTAAATAAATCACCATTAGTTTAATATATTGTAAAATTCCTAAAGAAGTATGGACAAGTCATCCTTACAATTTTTCAAATTTAAAAAAAATTGGTTGTAAAGCTTATGTGTTGAGCACACACTTATACTTCATTGAGTCTGCTTACTACTTTTTCCTTCACATTGTTTACTTGTTGCTTCTACCTTCACCAACTTTTATTGTTCCTTCCATCATTACTAAGTCTGCTCACTACTTTGGCTTGCATAAAGTCCAACTAAAATTTAAATCTCCAAATGAAATTTATGACAAGTCTCCCAAAGCTTGTTTCTTTTGGTATCATCCCAAGAATGAAATTTTACAACATGCCACATATTTGATTTTTCAAAAATGATTCTGAAACTTTTACCTAAGACACTTATGTATACCTCCTTAGATATCTAAAAATTTACAATATAAAAAGTCCCAAAAAATAAGTTATAAAAAAAATTCCAAGTCAACATATTTGAAACTAATTTGAGGATAAATAAAGAACCCAAACTTCCATAAGGTCTCATAAAGTGTAATGAAACAATTCCTAAAATTTTGATCACATGTACTTAAAGATATATCCTTCGTCTCCTCAAAATTTCATGGTTTGAAACATCCTAAAAAATATGTTATAACGAAAATTCCAACCTTCCCTATTTAAAACTAGTATTAGGAAAATTAATGAACCCTAACTTCTAAACAGAATATCTCATAAAATATAAAAAACCAATATCCAAAACATTTACCACATGTATTGAGATATGTCACCTCTATCTCCTAAAAATTGGATGGTCTGAAACATTGTAAAAAATAATTTATAGCAAAACTCCTAAGATGGCTTGTTTGAGGCATATTTCTAGACTAATCACGAAGGTTGATTTCCACAATGTATATTTCCAAAATCATAGCAAACCAAAATCTAAAATTCTAACCATATGTTCCCCTTAACTCTCTTCAATATTCCCAATATTTAACTATTCAAAGTAGTCCATAAAACTTTATAGAGAAAATGATAAGATGACATGTTGACTCCACAAACTGCATTTGTTTCACATACATTTTCATTCCAAAGCTTTATCAATTTATATGATATCATGACCCTTCTTTAAAATACATGTTAATTAAAAAATGACATCAATTCATTAATTAAATAATTAATTCCCTTTTTTATTTCATTTTTCCAAATGCCATGAGCTTCATATACCACGGGTTTGAATCCACTATTTCACTTTTTGACTCCTCCTTTTTCAAAAGAACACATTTTTTAATATACTTGGATACTTATATATACTATCAATAATATAATCCATTTGACATCAATGACAAAGATTGTTTCAATTATCTCCCCCTTCGTCATTGATGGCAATCTTGCAATGAAACACATAATCCACCGAGACTTTCCCTGAACTTGTGCTTGTCCTTAATCACTTAGTGATGAGATAGATATTACTACCATTGTTGTCTCTAATTTTCAAATGTCTCTTTGGGAAGAGTTCTTGTGAAACTATCTTCAATCTGGTCCGTCATGGCAATATATTTCAACTTAACATTTTGTTCTGCTACTTGTTCTTCTAAGAAGTGATACTTGATTAGAATGTACTCTCTTTTCAAGTGCATAACATGATTTTTTGAAATATTTATTCCACTTTTGTTGTCACAAAGTATTGAAATTGGATTATCATATTCTACCTTAATATTTATCAGTGTTTGCTTCATCAAAAGAACTTGTGTGCACCATGATGCTAATGATATATGCTTGGCCTATGTTTTGGATAAAGAAACTGAAGATTGTTTCTTGACCAACCGAGACACTAGATTTTCACCCAGAAAGAATTCTCCTCCACTTGTACTTTTCCATTGATCAAGCACTTCTACCAAGTTTGCATCCATATATGCTACTAGAGTAAAATATTCACCTCTTGAGCACCACAAGCCAAATTCAAGGGTTCCCTTTAGATAGGAATCTTCTTTTCACTACTTGCAGTAGAGTTTATTTTGATGCAACTTGAGACTATGCAACCAATCCTATTATTTGCATAATGTATGGCCTTGATGTTGTCACAAAGTAGGCTTCCAATCATTGACCTGTACAATGTTTTATTTTCTTCTCCAGATTCATCATATTTACTCAATTTACAACCTATGACCATGGGTGTGCTGATCAATGCACAATATTCCTTGATGTACTTGGTTTGTTAAATGAATACACCTTTGTTGGATTGAGAAATCTCTAAAACAAGAAAAAATAATTGTTCAACAAGCATAGAGATCTCAAATTTATTTTGCATTTCCATTACTAACTCTTTGCACATTTTTTTAATACCCTCTACAAAAATAATATCATCTACATATACCACGATAATCAATTGTTGTTCTCCTTCTTTCTTGATGTAGAGACTACTTTTAGTAATTCCTCTATTAAATCCTTCTTGTTGTAGATATTTGTTAAGTCTTAAACATCAAGCTCTGGGAGCTTGCTTTAGCCCATAAAGTGCTTTCTTCAATTTGCACACATGATCCTTATTGTTTTATAATTACCCTTCTCATTGTTCAATGTATACTTCTTCCTCTAGATTTCCATTGAGAAAGGTCGACTTGACATCTATTTGATAGAATCTGAAGTTCTTGAAACTTGCAAGTGCCAAAAACAATTTGATAGGTTCTATTCTTTCATCGGGGGAAAATATTTCTTCAAAATCAATACCTTCAACTTGAGCGTAATCTTTTCAAACTAAACTTGCTTTATTTCTTATTACTTGACCATCTTTAGTCAACTTGTTTCTAAAAACAAACCACATGTTGTCAATCACATTTTTATTTTTTGGTATTGAAACAAATTCCCATGTCTCACTCTTCTCAATTTAATTTAGCTCTTCTTCCATCGAATGAATCCAGTTCTTGTCTTCACTAGCATCTACGAAATTCGTAGTCTCAATTCTAGATAGAAAGGAGAAATGTGCATGTTATGATCCACTTGCTAATCTTTGTCTAGTCCACACTCATGTATCTTAATCACCAATAATTATATTTTCCTTAATGATTCTTATGGATGAATCTTGATGTTGTCTTTGTAACTTGATGTTTTTTTCCTTCTTCTTCTTCTTCTTCTTCTTCTTCCATGCAACTCCTATTTTCTGGATTTTTATTTGTTTGTGATTTCTCATTTTAAGGAATTTCCTCATCCATTTTAACATTTGTACTTTCTACAATTTCTAAAATGCTTTGTTGTAACATCTATAAGCCTTACCTCTTAATGAATAACCAAGAAAGATACCTTCATCAACTCTAGAGTTAAAATTTCCTAAATCCTCGTCATCTCTCTTTATGTAGCACTTTCTCCCGAAAACTTTGAAGTATTTGATTGCTATTAATCTATCCTTCCATAGTTCATAAGGTGTTTTTTTGTTGCTGAATTTGATTTACCCTCTATTCAAAATGTAGACTATGGTCCTAACTTCTTCTCTCCAAAACATGTTTGATAGCTTTGATCCATCCAACATTGTTCTATCCATCTCTTGTATGTTTATGTTCTTCCTTTCTACCACTTTATTCTATTGTTTAGTTCTTGTAACTAAAAGAGTGTCTTTTTATTCCACAAGACTCACAAAACTCTTCAAATTCATTTGAGATAAATTCACCTCCTTGTTTTCATCTCAAGTACTTTATTTTTAAATCAGTTTCATTTTCAAATAAGAATTTGAAATCTTTAAACTTCTCAAATGCATCTAATTTTCATTGAGGAAGGCAACCCATGCCATCCTCCAGTAATCATCAATGAGCAACATGAAGTAATTTTCACCTTGTAGACTTTTTGTTCTTGAAAGCCCACAAAGATTTGTATGAATATGTTCTAGTGGCTTCATTATTGAGTACTCATTTCTCTTGAAGCTTGTCCTTATCTACTTCCCATGCTAACAATACCTGCAAATAGTGTTTGAAGGTTTTGTAATATTTAGCATGTCTCTCACTTCTTCTTTGGTGTTGATTTTCACTAGAGTATCAAAGTTCATATGGCCCATTCTTATATGTCATAACTAGCTTTAATATAGTAGTTCCATATAACATTTTTCTCCCTTTATCTCATTAATGATATATACACTATTTTATATTTTATTTGCATATGCAACTAATTTTCCTATGCATGCCTTCCTTATCTCACAACCTTGAGAATAAAATGTGAGAATGTGTCCTTGATCACACATTTTACTTACATGAAAAAAATTATTATCCAAACCTTCAACATATATGATATTATTGTTTTAGTCTTTCCATTATTGAGACTAAGAGTACCTTTTCAAGCTATCCTTGTGGTAGCATTATTTCCAAATATCACACTACCTTCATGAAATTTTGCCAAAGTGAAAAAATTTCTCTTGATACCTATCATGTGGCTTGAGAATCCACTATCAATGTACCATTGGATTCCTTTGTTTTGGGCATGAAGTGAAGTTTGTACAGGCATAAATTTCTCCTTCTTTAGCTCTTCTTACCCTTTTTTTTCCAAAATTTTGTGTATTATTTGGTAAGGGTGTCTTCTTCTTCTTTTTTGTCTAGGAGATTCTATAATACACAATGTGTTATGTGACAATGTTGTTGCACTCATAACATACAACATTGTAATCAAATAAGGTGGCAAATAAATTATAGCCTTTATTTGAAAACCCATTAGTACTTCTATTTTTGTTCCATACTTTATTATTTTTTGCATGTGCTCTACAATATATTGTTTTATGACCAAAGTGATTGCAAGAAAATCAATAACCAACAAAGGAGTTTTAGTGTCAAGTTGTGCAAACCACCTTGAAGGAAAAGATATTATGAATTCTTCAATGTTGTCGTTGTGAGAAAGGTCAAGTTTATGTAGGACTTCATTTTATTTATTCATTTTGCCTTCATTTTAGATGGATCTTTTGAGAAGATAAACATAGCATTTATATTTTCATTCTTCTACTTTCTTCGGTGGCTTTCTATCCAAATAATTTGAATTTTCTTTAGCATTCTTCTTATTCTTACCATAGACAAGATCAGTCTTAATGAATGGTGACCTTTGACAACTGATGATTTCATCTAATATGTTAGTATTCTTTTCAAACTTCAAGCCTCTATTCAATTAAGCAGTTGGATTATCTATTTCCTTTCTTAAGGAAACAATTTTAGCTTCTAGCTTCTTGCAATTATTTTATTTTTCCTTCAACTAGACTCACAAAATTCTTCTATCCTTTTTTCCTCTTATAGTTGAACCTTTAGGCTAATAATACCCTTTTCTCTTTCTTCAAGGATTTATGACATCTTTGATCTTGCATCATGACACTCCTCTTTATATTTCTATAGCTACTCCTTTTGTTTCAAATATGTTTTCTTAAGATTCTTTATTTCACATAGGGCACAATGAGTTCTTCTTCAAGATCCACCTGTTCATTTTTTTCAGTGCTTTCCAAGACAGCAACATGCCACATCATCACATATCTTCCTTGCTGCCACATCATAATGACATGTCACCTCACCACATCCCTGACCACATAGCTAACAAATGGAAACCCCTTGGGTGTACTTTGACTCACCACATCAACGTCTACCACATCAGGCTCCTATTAGGCTTCAAAATTATTGGGAGGAAAGCCCGGTATCAGAGTTTTGAACTACCAATGCTCTACCTCCTCACACTTGAGACTAAATGGAACAACATCTTAATATCTAAAAAAAATTCACCCATGTCACCTCTAGCCATTTCTTATCACTTGGCCTCCTATTGTGCAATCTAATCCATGCCATACCATGTATTCTCACTAAGTCAGTTACCACGTTGCCGAGACATGGAAATATTATCCCATGTCAGTTTACCACATTACTTGCCACATGACACGCCTCATGGAAATTCCATATCACCATATTTTTCACATAGAAATTGTATTAGGTTTATTATATATCGAGAGTAAACCCTAGCTACTAGAGTGCTTCTCTCTTGATACATGACCACCATATGCTCGATACTTGATTGTTGATATCTATTAACTGTCATCCCCCAAACTTTTGGTCTATGTTAATTGACATATATGTCATATTCTGTTAGTGTTAGCGGTTTCATGTCAATTGTTTCTTGGGATATAACTAACGCCAAATACCCGATGTCTTGATCCATCACTTGACCACTCCCAAACTCTTCCAATCTCTGTTAATTGTTAGACAATGTGGGTTGTATTAGTATCAGGGATTCTAGGTAGTGAAATACCTAACCGAAAGAGAAGTATATCCAAATGTCTTGATAATAATAACTTCATCACTTGAAACTCCCTCCAACTAGCTCGAAGTCATGGCCCCCGTGTCATCGATTTGACAAAGGGATGAAGCCAATGACTTTGTTCCCCAAATTTAGAAACTTCTTCCATACAAATATAGAAATGCAATGGGTCAATCATTGAATTTCCAAACTTTTGCATAACTCTATAAATTTAATGGGTTAATCCTTGAATTTGCAGGATAATCCCCAAATTTCTATGCTTTTAATAAATCTTCCTAGCATATTCCAAGGTTTGAAACCTTTGATGATTAGTCCTGGAATTTTTTTCCAAGGAAAGTAGGTTGGAAAGGTAGGGTCAAAGTCTTAGCTTATGTCTATAGAATAGAAGGGAATTTGACAAGAATATAAGCTACCCAAGATACTATTAAAAATTAGCGAAAGATAAAACCAAATTTACTAAGAAAAACATTAACATAGCAACAAAACTCAAACATGCAAACATAACACCATGTTTACCCTGGGAAAACTAGAACACCAGAAAAATCCCAGCTAAGGAAATTCCATTAAATTTGTTGGAGAAACCATTGGCCAAGTCAGCCAAGTGATCCTTCACCGCTCACATCCCTTGTCCCATTACAATAGAGTCTTCACCTAGCCTTTTAAATGCTTCATTCATGAATCCATGGGCATAAAACCATGCGAAACCAAAAACCCATGGGCACAAAACCAGTACTGTTGACCTAATCAACATTGACTCTTTCCTTGAGTCAAGTTTACCTAACAATTCCCCCCTTAAACCTTAACTTGGGGTTTCCCTTGACCAAATCTAACCAAATCAGCCAAGTCAGTTAGCCTCGTTCACTCAATCCCTTATCCCCCTCAAAGTCTATACCCAAGTTATCCTGCCCCTTATCACCTAGGTCTAACACTAGATATCACTAGAAATTTCCCAAGGTTACATATGCATTATGAGGTATTACAACAATATGCCTATTTACATGAAATTTGAAAATTTGACTCCATTATAAAAGAAAAAAATTATTGATCCAACATTGATGTTACAATCCTCTCACCTTAACATGCTTCGAGCCTCGTACTCTTCTGTGCAGAGATAATTTTCATGGCTACATCTCACCAATGAAATCATCATCTCATTGAAACATTTTTCCAAACACTTTGCGAGCATCCTTGACATACATTTCCATGGCTCTCGACCATGTTTTCCTGTAGCATAAAAAATACAAGCCCTCAATCTCTATCACATGTTGTTATTTTAATCGATACAAAATTGTTCCATAATCTCTTTATTCCACTATAGTAGTTTCATGCAACGATCAAATAATAGCATTAATCACGATGTTCTATGCTAGGAATTGTCAAGCTTCTGTAACATCATTGTGATCTTCGTCAATTTTTGTTGAGCATTGGAGGACATGCTCAGAATAAGTGTGAAAAACTATAACTGTGACATATAATTCCTAAAGATATCACTCTCTCCTTTGAACATAAACTCCACTCCTTAAGGTATAAAATCCTGATAGTGTGATATGGTAGGATCCTTTGCAACAATGGTTCCAATGAGACTCCCATAATAGTTTACCATAGAATATCTAAGAAGGTTCCATGCTTCCTTTTCACTATGGCTCTCCTCATGTGACCCTATCCCTGGTTTTATCTTCACCTAATCCCCTACAATATTATCAACTAATGCATTTCTCACATTAATTTCACTTACAACCATATTGATGGACTCATTTATCTCCTTGCCAATAATTTCATTCACTCGTAGCTGCCAGAGTTGACTCGAATAATACAAATCAAATAGCCCATTCTCCACTCTAGTTGTGTCTATAAATGTCTCAACTGCTTCAAGATTTGTCCTCTATAAGAACCTACCTTGTCTACAAGAACCTATCTTGCCTTCATTAGATTGCACTTTCTTCCAATGAGCATTGTCATAATTCCCACATCAAGTACATGTGAAGTTCTTCTAGCCAGCGATAGATGTTTTGGAAAGTTTGGTACCTGTCGTTGTGATATGCAAATGTTACATCTTTGAACTATTCCTAACTAGTCGTGCTATTTAATCTCCTTTCTTATTTACATGACCTCGACATGGCTCTTGTCCTCTATTTTCCATAGTGAGGTAGGTTCCTTCAAATTTATTCAACTATAACTTTCCACTCTATCCTCTACACATATCTCTTCAAACAATGGTTGTCCAAGTATCCTTTATGCATCTGTCACACACAAGAAAAATTCTTCACATTTTTCACTATGAAAAATTAACCCTTGGAAATAGAGGTGTCCCCCTAAAGCCAAACTTCGATTTGATACGATATTAAAAATTAACTAGAGAGAAAACCAAATTTACTAAGAGAAACATTAACGCAACCACAAAACTAAAACGCGCAATCATAACACCATGTTTACCCTAGGAAAACCCTTGTTGATTTGGGGTAGCATCAGATGTGCTCTAGCCACGAAAATTGGTGGAGAGGCTAAAGAACATGTGATCTCCAATACCCAAAAGTGGTTTGGGTAGATTCTAAACAGTTTGGGAGATATTAAAATAATTAATATTTTTAATGGAGTCCCTAAGTCTAAACTTAGGGAAAATAAAATATTAATGTTTATTAATATAAAACTATGTTAGAAGGGTCCAAAAGTCATTGATAAAGCTAGAGTTAATCTTAGCCATTGATTAGGGACTTAATCTCGGCCATTGATTTGTCAACAACAAAATTATATAAGGAGGCTTGAGAGTCACTTGGAGAACACACCAGAGTGATCAATGATTCTATTCTCTAGAGCAAGGTTTTGCTAAGAGAGATAGAATCAGTGATCAGCAATGAGAGGCAGTGAATACAAAAGTAGAGAGGTAGAGAGGGTACCGAGAGAATTAGTGTAGAAACTGGGAGAGAGGGACGCAGAGCCATTTAGGATCCACGCAGAGGCAGCCAAGAGCTGCATAGTGCCTCAGAGAGCCAGCATGGGTGACGTAGAGGCTATAGAGGCTGACGTAGTGCCTCCAGAGGTTGATGCAAGGGTAATTTGCCTAACTTTGGGTTGACGCAGGGCCAGGAAGGGCTGATGCAATCCCTAGAGGCAGACGTTGGTGTTTTCGTGGGGAAGATGGAGCTAGGAGCTATCGGAGTGTTCATCCAGGATTTCAACCGAAATATCTGCTTCCGAGAGGTACTACTGCCAAGATTATTCTCTGTTGGGTGAGCCGATTTTGGCACCCATATTGTATTCAGAAACTACATAATAATAAAAACCTCAGATAGTTGCACCGATTTTCCTGCATTAGATTTTTCCGAGGACATTGGTCCAAAAACAACGGTGTCACTTGTGTGCTTGTTTTGTTTCCTTCAGTTGATGATCTGTAATGTGTTGAGAATGTACTTGTATTTCTTTCCAGTGTTTAAATGGTAAATAACTTGTTAATTAACAGAAAAAGTAAGTAGGAATAAATCAGTAAAGTACACGAAGGGTTTCTAACAGTTAGAGTTATAAATTCCAACATGCTATCAGAGCCAAGTTGCAGATCAAAGGAGAACTGAGGACATCAGTGGCACAGAGTAGCAGCAGCAGAAAACAATTGTCTCGGGTGACAGAAGCTGGTCCTAGCAGAGAAGTAGCAAGGAAGGGGTGAAGCAGTGCCTACGTCATCAAGTTTGAGCCGAGAAGAGGATCAACGCAGTGGAAGAGGGGAGTAGACTCAACCTATAGTGCCCAGTCATATTTCTCAGTCAGGAAGGATTGACGACCATGACCAGGAGGTGTGAATTTTGCTAGTACCGAGATTTTGCAGAGCCTAGAAGCTCTAACCTTCAGTTTGCTAGGGCTTAGGAAGCTATGGGTAAGTTGCAGAGTGAAGGTGGTGGGGTACTGTAGTCAGAAAAATACCTAAGAGGGCAATACCAAGGAGGAGGGAGGTGTTTCCGAGGATTTCTAGCCAAGAAATCGGGATCACTAGTGCAGCTGCACTAAGAATCGGAGTAGGGGCATCTCAACATTGGCGACGGGATTTCCAGAAGGGAAATCAAGGCTTAGAGGGAGTCACACTGAGAACTTCCAGAAGGGGAGTAGAGGAGCAGTGAGATGGCAGTGAATGGAGTAAGAGACTAGGACAGACTAGATGGAGCCTCAAACTTGGTAGTCTGGAAGGCCATAATCTTATCTGTTCTAGAGAGGAACTGTCTCAAGCAATTTGCCTTGAGGACAATAGCGGTCCCAGTTGACCTAGATGATAAGATAAGTATGAGGATGCAATGGCGAAGGAAAAGAGCATCATCCTTGATGGGGTTAAGGACCATGTAGTACCACACATTGCCTAGAAGAATATGAAAAATAAGATGTGGGAGGCCCTAAAGAAGCTGTATCAGCATACTTCCATGCAAAGGAAGATGCTACTATAAAATCAGTTGCGGTCATACGAGATGCAGAAGGGAGAACAGATCGACTCCTTCCTCAGTCGATTGAAGGAGATGAAGGATCAGTTGACTTCCATAGGAGCCATGTCGGATCAAGAATTGATGGTGAGAACAACCTTGAACGCAGTCTCAGAAGACTGCGAGGTGTTTTTCCAGAGCATACTAGGCAAGGCGACCCATCTAGATTGGGAGGAAATGTGGGCGACTCTTCGTTAAGAAGAGATCAGAAGGCTAAGCAAGGTGGGAAGAAATGGCAAGCGGATCAAAATCAAGAAGGAGGAAGCGGAGGATGTTGCCCTAGCATCTGAGGGAAATCAGGAGAAACGGAAGAAGAAGGACCTCTCTAAGGTCAAATGCTTCAACTGTGGGGAACTGGGTTGCTATGCGAGCCAATGTCTGAGGAAGAAGAGTAAGGGAGAGGCTTCCGAGACCAAAGTTGTGCTAGCAAGGGAGGAGGAGGAATTGGAGACAGATGATCACTGTGCCATGAGTGCTCACATGCCACTTGAGCGGAAGTGGGGAGACATCGAGCTATAGTCAAAAGGACTATAGGCGATGAGGGGAAGGATCCTCAAGGTACCCAATCTCTTGGATTATACCTTGCTACGGGAGCCACGAAGAGGAGTAGAAGGAATGGTAGATGTCAGTAGAAATGGATGCAAATGGAGCAATATATGGAACTACAGTGCAGGATTCCCAGGACAGTGCGAGGCTAGTAGGTTGCAATAGTGTGAGAGGCACGGGGGTGTTGCACTAGTGCATGATGGCACAGAAAGGTGTGTAACGATGCGAGATGCACAGAGTTGTTACAACAGCGCAAAGGTCAAAGGGGGAGAACTTGCCAGTGACAGAGGGAGCTTCAACATCAAGAGTGTTTCTAGCCTAACGAAGATGTCAGAGTTTGGAGATCAGTTACTTACTTCTCAGTAACTGAGCTGCAGTGCAGAAATTAGCAGTGGCAGTGCTATGGGCAACACGATGCAACATGATGAGAGGGGTTGCAGTGCAGATGCAACAATGGAAGTGGCAGGGCCATGAGTAGCAGTACATGATGCAGCAATGCAGAGGATGTTGAGTAGCAGGCTTAGCATTAGCACAGGGACCAATGCCAGATGATCAGGTTGATGCTCAGTGAGGAGTATTACTAGAGCATATTCCTTGCTAAGAGGGAGTGTTGATTTGGGGTAGCATCGAATGTGATCTAGCAACAAAAATTGGTGGAGAGGCTAAAGCACATGAGATCTCCAATACCCAGAAGTGGTTTGGGTAGATTCTAAACAGTTTGGGAGATATTAAAATAATTAATATTTTTAATGGAGTCCCTAAGTCTAAACTTAAGAAAAATAAAATATTAATGTGCATTAATATGAAACTATGTTAGAAGGGTCCAAAAGTCATGGATCAAGCTAGAGTTAATCTTAGCCGTTGATTAGGGATTTAATCTCGGTCATTGATTTGTCAACGAAAAAAGTATATAAGGAGGCTTGACAGTCAATCGGAGAACGCACTAGAGTGATCAGTCATTCTATTCTCTAGACCAGGGTTTTGCTAAGAGAGATAGAATAAGTGATCAGCAACGAGGGGTAGTGAATACAGAAGCAGAGAACCAGAGAGGGTACCGGGGGAATCAGCGCAAAAGCTGGGAGAGAGGGAGACAAAGCTAACTAGGGCCCACACAGAGGTAGTCAAGAGCAGTGCAGTGCCTCAGAGAACTAGCGTGGGTGACGCAGAGGCTCTGGAGGCTAACGCAGTGCCTTCAGAGGTTGATGCAGGGGTTATTGGGCTAACACAGGGGCAAGAAGGGTAGATGCAACCCCTAGATGCAGATGTTGGGGTTTTCTTGGGGCAGATTGGAGCTGGGAGTTGTCATAGTGTTCATCTGGGGTTTCAACCAGAATATCTACTTTCGAGTAGGGAGGTACTACTTCCGAGATTATTCTCTATTGGGTTAGCCAGTTTTGGCACCCAGATTGTATTCAGAAACAACATAATAATAAAACCCTTGGATATCTGCACCGATTTTCCTGCATTGGGTTTTTATGGGGACATTGGTCCAAAAACAACAGTGTCACTTGTGTGCTTGTTTTGTTTCCTTCAGTTGATGATCTGTAATGTGTTGAGAATGTACTTGTATTTATTTCTAGTATTTACATGGTAAATAACTTTTTAATTAACAAAACAAGTAGGTAGGAATAAATTGGTAAAGTACATGAAGGGTTTCTAACAATTAGACTTAGAAATTCCAACAATCCAAACTCTAGGGAGAAACCCAGCTAACATAATTCCATTTTACACCTTGGCCATAACCATAGCCAAACCATCCAAGTGAGCCTTCACTATTGAAATCCCCTATCCCATTACAATAGAGTCTTTACCTAGCCTTTGAAAGGCTTCATCACATAATTCCATGGGAATAAAACCATGGGAAACCAAAAATACATGGACCCAAAACCACTATTGTTGACCTATTCAACATTGAATATTTCCCATAGTCAATTTTACCTAATAGATACTTCTTAAAAGTATAGAGATCTTCACCAACCATGGGGGCACCCATATACTTCATCTCTCAAGCATAAACCGATCACTTCTCAAATGAAGTCAAAGAAGTCATTGTACATAATTTTCCTCCTCTAAAGCCTCCATGCCTTCTCTCTCAATCTAGGGTAGCCTTACAACTAATCAACAATACAATTAGGTGTACATCATGGATATTTAAACCTCCAGCTAGCCTGCTAAATATCCAAACACTTTTACTTACAGGAAACTTCAATCCCTTTAAGAGGCTTCCACCATTCAAGAGTTCCTTAGTGAATTCAAGAGTTCCTTAGTGAACTCTATACTACTTTTTTTAGCTATTTTGAGAGAAATACTTCTTTTGAGTCTCCTCTTTGAAATGAAAGCTTCTACTCTTACACCTAATTCCACACCAACAATGACCTTCTAATTACCACAAACATTTAACTCAGATATTTTTTTATCTAACCAGTCCTAACCAAACTCACTTTTTAAGACTCACAAAGGGCTTTTCATACCAAAACAAACAATCCTAGTTTTCCACGAGGTTTAGGAGTCATCCTCCCCTATATTCTTAGTCTTAACTTCATATAAGATAAGGCCTATAGAAACATTGAACTATTAACCAATACCATGACTAACATTTAGCAATACTATTCTCTTAAAAACACATGATAGGAGCATATAAGGATCCAAAAGAAATAATATGAAGTCTATATAGCCATTAAAACCAAATTTAACATTTCATTTCATAGACAACATCGCATAGCCCATAATCCTCATTCAAAAGAAGAAAACATAGCTAGCGCAAATCATAAACATCATTTCTTTTTCATTGATAGGATTTAGATTGTAGAGATGCATCCCACACGGTTACTTATCTAATCATAATTATTCGTTTAAGACCTCCAGTCCCTACAAGCGTGCATAGCTTATCTCACAAACCATGTTTGATTTGAACCCTTCCACATTTATTATGGAAATATTTGTAGAATATCATAGTAGCTTCGAAACTGGTGAAATTTAAAAAACAGTATCCTAGGTTGCATCTATTTTTGAAATCAACTGGTAAGTGCACAAAATCAAACGAATATTCAACTTCATTTGAGTTCACACTAGTGAAGACACTTTTCATTGTCATTGTGGAGAACTAGTAAGGAGGCACTTACCCAAAAATTAAACCAATTCACACTTTTTCGTGTCAAGACATCTACAGTTTGAATTGCAACATGGCTGAAAAAGGCTCCAAAAATTGAAAATGTTACCAACACAGTTGAACCAATAGAAAAAACCTTTCCAATGGCGATAATGGTGTTTTGAGTTGCATCAAGGGCATCATTCCTTTCATGGATGCTATGTCTGATTCCAACCATCTCAATAATTCCACTAACATTGTCGCGTATGGGTCCATATACATCAATGTCCAATCATTATTGTAATACTTTTTATCATGAACAAAGAAGCTACTGCAATACCATACATGGAAGCAAAACTAAAATTGATAAAAATTCTTACTGCAATTACAAATATGGAAACACTAACATATTTGCATCCCAAATCCAACCCAAATATAACATTAGTTTCCTCTCCCATAATGCTAATGTTCATCACTACTCTGGATATAATAAGGGATTGTTTCAATGAAGGCTTAATTTCCTTCACAACCTTGATCTCAAATATGTCAGTTGCAAACATAGTTGCGACTAAGCAATGATGCCCCTCAAAATAATGAGCAAGGGGTAGCACATGGTAGTAATATCATGATAGTTTACAAATTTTTATATGGATGAAACAACTAGAGTTGCACAGGAAGATTCAAAATAGTACCCAAATAGATATCATCCCATACCAGTGATATATCTAACATTGTCACCAAGCTTATCAACAATGACAACTAGTGACAACTAGGTTGCGTGGATCGTCTTTAGGAATGTTTTCTCAACCTTTCCAACAAGATCAATACCTAAATATGTTGCTTTGGTGTAAATACCATCAACTATAGTGCCATCGAAGAACCTCCAACACCATAACCCTAGAATGAGGCATCCATACCAGGAAAACTGATAAACTATAAAATTTACAATAAGAGAGTACCCAAACAAAGGAAACAAACCATAAGCAAAGGTATATGGCACAAAAAGTGCTATAAATGTTTTTACAAGTATTGGTGATAGAATTTGCTGAAGTGCCCATAATCCCAGTAAGCAAAAAAACCCATTTATTTTAACTTCTAAAACTTTATTCACCAGTTGTCATCTATAAGGGTTGCCATTTAACCCAACAATCAATTTCATCCATATTTTGAGAAATATAAGCCCAAAATCCCAATCATGATAGAGAATAAACACATGACTTTATCCATAGGAACCTTCAAAGGGGCTACCACCAGCATATTGAACGAAAATTTGATCAAATCATATATCATGATGGTCCATAACATAAGAATACAACTTTTCATGACCATTATGTAGCATTTTGCATGAAAATAACTATGAAGCTATGAACTCTTAAATAGTCCATTAAATATCCAACTCCAATTGCTACAACCCAAATGACATAACATTGATACTATTGAAGGCATAAGGATTATTGCACTTAATGCCATGGGTAATTGGAAGCTATGGAATTGAAGCAAGCATTACTGTCCCTAAAAAAATTTGTTGAGTTGAAGCAGAGCATGGTTAACCATGCCCAAAATAACAACAATACAATGTGGATAGTAAATTTATATTCTTATAATCATCTTGTTCATCTCCATCATTCACCTCAAAAGTCACACCCTCGTTTTCATGCACCATCCTCCCGATAATCCCAACAAGTAGAAGTGCTACTCTATGGCGATTATGTTCTTGGACACCATGAGGACAACCATCTTGTAAACATCCTTGTATTGGGAAGAGGAATTCAAACAATCTAAGCATCTAACAAGTAAAAAAAAAAAATGTGGAAAAGAACAATCTCAAAATTTGCTCGTGGCCTGAAGGGATCAATGGAAAATGGAATACAAATATGAAACAAAACCATGTTCGCTAGGATATCTATAAATGGATATAGCATCGATGTATCCAAAGGGTATAGGGAATGTGTCAAAAATATTAGGATTTTGAACGATAGGAATATCAATGAAACAATCAAGCTTTCATAAACCACAATAGGAAGCAAGACCCTTCATGCATGTTTTGAGATCTCAAAATGGATTATAATTTGGATCGGTAGGATCTTTCAGAAATTACAAAACACCAATACCTCTCGAAGAATGCTAACAAATATGCTTATTTGTTACATATACATAATGTTTATCGATAACCCATACCCTGTAGGATTTTATCATCAAATCACCTAGCTTTGATCAAAACCAACTTTAAATCTTGGTTTCCATGGAGTTATAACTCACTCTGATACCACTGATCCAAAGAGGAAGGAGACTAAATATCACCACAAGACAAAAAATAAAATAGAAAGATAAATATAACATTCAACTCAAAACGAGAAATGATTTTACATCTACATTGTGGAGTCTTCCATGTCCTATTTAAATGTGAGGCCCTTATTTATAGTACTTTCAGTGCTTCCTTGAGTTACATCATTCAATACCATGGGTAAAAACCATGGGTGGATACCACTTTCCTTTCTGATCACTCATGGCTTCTCATGGCCCGTATCGCGTCTTCACCTCTTCTTTAACTACTATTATATTATAATTACAATTATTATGTGTATTTTTCCCATTTACATTTGCATACCCATATAGGGTCTAATAACATAATTGGTTATAATTATAGTACTAGTGAGGGAGGGTTAAGTCTTGGGGATGATACAAATGGCCTTAATCTCAATGTTGACAAAACTTAATTGAGGTTCTATGAGACCTTGTCTAGCTTGGATACCATATTTAGAATGAGGCAAAATTCAAAGTAGTTTTCCTCGGGATATGTGTTTCATAGAAAAAATAAAATAAATAAATAAAGTGTTGGAAATAATACTGAGAGGGGGGGGGTGAATCAGTATTATCACATTAATAAAAATTTTTCATTTCCATAACCAGATTCATATATGCTACTTCCACAACTTCTTACGATTGAGTTAATTGAGCTTCAATGAGTGCATTAGAACATTATCAACAATATTATCAGTTAACAGATGTAGTAACATAGAATAGATCATCACACATAAGGCACACACATGAACACCATGATATAAGGTGGAAACCCAATGCGGGAGAAAACCACCTGCTGCAAG
>APFE030288976.1:1492-69607 GCA_000404065.3 Pinus taeda | reverse complement strand
TTTTATTATTTTTATTCATTTTTTAATTTCTTAATTCATTTTAAAATGGATCATCGAACTAAGCCTTCGGAAACATCACCTAGGACCTAGGACTTAGGACTCATGAGGGGATTTAAAACATTTTTCGACCCTCGGGACACATTACATCATGACTTTTTACAATTTACATCTTAAGGGAGAAAAACCCCTTTAACATAGACCCTCACAAATCACCCAGTTCTGCGACACAACTATAATCTAGCAGATCAACACACTAGGATTCTCCTAAAATTCCAATGACAAAATCTATCCCGGCTTTGGGGTCAGTTTTGAAGGAAAACTCTGCCGATCCTGGATCGGTGAGACGAAAAACCTTCGAAACGTAGATTATCACTAGAAAATTAGGTCCACCCAGGCAATTTACATACATGACTCAACTCTGCTAAGATTATTTACAATTCAAAATGCAGACTGGGTTTACAATTTAATATGATCAAGGCGACGATGACTGTCGAATGGCACGGACATGTCGATCAAACGCTATCCCTTTTTGCGAAGAAAAAGGGGGGGTACTGCTATGGGCGGTTGACACACAGTGGTCAACACAGCCTATTCAATTTAAACGAGTACCAAGCTAAGAGAGGAGGACATATTAATTTGGGGATGTAATCTCAGACATGGTTAGTACTCAATAAAGCTCAATTACTCTACACAACACATCATCCTAGAGAGATGTGACCCAAAATGGTGGCCACAAAAAATATGGAAATTTAATGCTCCTCCATAAGCTAAAGTATTTGCATGGCTAGCCTAAAAAGTTTGATTTGAACTTGCAATAACCTATAGTGAAGAGGTTGGAAAGGTCCAAGAAGATGCCCCTATGTGAAGAATGCCCAAGTTCAATGAGTCATCTTGTCCTTCATTATCATTTTCCCAAGGTAGTATGGTATGCAGCAAAAGGCTTGCTAAACCATAGAATATCTTGGGAAGGCATGGATTTAAGTCATGCACTTGAAATATGGATAAACTCTTCCAAGGATGGGGACCAAGCCCTCGCCCCTAAAATAAATCAATTTTTCCAGGAAAGCAATCCAGTCTAATTAGTTTATTATGTAGGAAACTAGAGAGCTTCTATTCTAAATCCTCAATACAAAAGATCAATCCCCCAAGGTGCTCTCAAAATTAAGTTCTCGAGGATTCTTTGGTGGAGCCCACAAGGACAACCCATGTATCAATGGAGCTGGAGGGTGGATCATCCTCCAGAGAATCTAAAAATCACCCTCAAGCTCAATCTAGGCAAGGGATCCAACAATCTAGCTAAACTGATCAACCAAGATTAATCTTTGAGATGGTGTGTAAGGCATTATTGGCACCAGAAGCTTTTTCAATCTAGACGCTGCCTTTGGGGTGCAAACCCCAAGTATATGTGATAGAATCATCCCTCACTCCAATATTAACATCACCAGTGGTTTCATTGTCATGCCAAGAGGCGCATTCTATAGCCTAGTATAGACGAGATGTGTAAGTTTGTCTGTCCATCCACAAAGTTGAAATTTTCACTAATGTAGGCCAAAATAAAAATCTAAATAACCATACAAAACATATAAACCAGCACAGATCCATCTAACTCTAGATCTATCATGTGCCAAGAGGGATCAAAATCCTCGATGTGCAAACCTTCTTTTTGGAGTGTAGAACTTGAGGAAAGGTTTGACCTCGAGAGATTTGATCCCTATCGACGCATGATAGATCCGGAGTTAGATAGATCTAGGCTGGTGTTACAAGCTATCTTGCTATAGTGGCATATCCTTGTTTCAGGGCTTCATTCTACATTGATACTCTAATTCTAAAATTGTGTGTACATTAATATTGTTGTAGGGTGTATATGTTGTGAATAATCCCACATACATAACAATGGTTAGACAAAGATTGTTTGTAACACATTACCTACGCCAAAAGCTTTGTCAATCTGGAAGCTTGCTAGTGTATCTATTTTGAATATCCACACACATACCAATAGTGATAGGAAGGTGGTTTATAATTATTGTTCGAATAGGGGATATAATGAAAAAAGAAAATACACACATTCAGTTATACATTAACCAAGAAAGATTCATAACTAACAGAAAACTGAAACCAAACACACGCATAAACACACAGGATTTACGTGATAAAACTTTGACAGGGTGTCAAGGAAACATCCACAGGGCAAGGAATTGGAATCTCTATTAATTCAACAATGATTCTCCACGATTACATTTCTCAGGCATTCACTAGTTTTATACCAGCCTCCTCCATTACATAACTACTATTTCGGTATAGAACTAACTAGTTACATTTTTACCCAAATTTTACATAATTCGTTGTCAAACTTCCAACAAACTCCACCTTGACAACAATTTTCCTAATCCCTTGCCCATGCCCATTCATCATCTTTTCTGCAAGCCAAGAGAAGCTAAACACCATCGCAGCTTCTCTACCGTAACTGGCTTTGTGAATATCTCTGCGCGATTCTCTCGCGTATGGACCTTTTGAAGAGCTACTTTTCCACCATTGGTCACATGTCTCAGAAAATGATACCTTACATCAATGTGCTTGGTTCTGCTGTGATAAGCAAGATTTGTAGCCAAGTGAATAGCACTTTGACTGTCACAAAGTACATTCACTTTCTCCTGCGTCCTTCCAATCTCATCAAGCAGACCCTTTAACCAGATTGCTTCTTTACTGGCATCTAAAGCAGCTATATATTCAACTTTGGTAGTGGGCAACGCAACTGTTTCTTGAAGCTTTGACATCCAACTAATTGCTCCACCTGCAAGAGTAAAGACATAACCTGTAGTAGATCTTCTTTTGTCCAAATCACCTACATAGTCAGCATCTACATATCCGCAGACTGAACCTTCACTACCATTAAAGACAATGCAACGGTTACTTGTGCCTCTTAGATATCGAAGCACCCATTTCACTGCTTGCCAATGTTCTTTCCCTAGATTTGCCATGAACCTGCTGACAACTCCAACTGCATTTGAAATGTCAGGCCTTGTAGATACCATCACATACATTAAGTTGCCTACATCATTTGCATATGGTACATGAGACATATACTGCTTTTCTTCATCAATTCTAGGACTCAAAACTGAAGAAAGTTTAAAATGGGAAGCTAGTGGAACATTAACAGGTTTCACATTGTTCATAGAGAACTTTTCAAGTACTTTCTCCACATACTTCTACTGTGATAACCAAAGCTTACCATTTTTCCTATCTCTGTGTATCTCCATGCCCAAGATATGTTTTGTTGCTCCAAGATCCTTCATATCAAACGTCCTAGAGAGCTAAGCCTTTAACTTATTGATCTCTTCCATGCTTTTGCTTGCAATAAACATATCGTCAACATACAAAGCTAAGATAATGAATATGCCATTGAAACTTTTGAAGTATACACAATGATCATACTCACTTCTTATAAGGTTCTGGCTCACCATGAAGGAATCAAACTTCTTGTACCATTGTCTAGAAGACTGCCTCAAACCATACAATGATTTCCGGAGCTTGCAAACTAATCTTCTGCTACGACCTTGTACAAAACCTTCTAGTTGTTCCATATATATCTCTTCATTCAAATCACCATGTAGAAATGTTGTTTTAACATCTAACTGTTCTAACTCAAGATTAAGTAATGCAATTAGTGCCAACACAGTACGAATAGAAACAAGTTTTACAACTGGAGAAAAAATCTCATGAAAGTCTATACCTTCAACCTGAGAATACCCTTTTGTTACCAGTCTCGCCTTATACCTTTCGATACTTCCATCAACTTTCCGTTTCAGTTTGAAGACCCACTTGCATCCAACAACACTTCTCCCTTCAAGAAGCTCTACAAGATCCCAGGTATTGTTCTTGGCTAATGAATCCATTTCTTCTTCCATAGCCGTTTTCCATTTTTCGCTATCTGTATCATCTACTGCTTCCTAATAACAAGAAGGTTCCCCATCTTCAGTAATCAAAGCAAAAGATGAAGCAAAATCTTCATACCTTTTGGGAGTTTTTCTTTCCCTTGTAGACCTTCTTAGAGCGAATGGTTGCTGAACTGGTTCAGAAGCTTCAACGGCTTCCTTTGTGTCTTCAACACCTTTTTCTCCAGAAGTCTCTCCTTCCTTTTGACTGTCACCGAAAGGTCTAGCCTCCAACTGAACTCATTGATTTGGCGATACCTATTCCTGTTCAATTCTTTTCAACGTTTGATTCTAAAAGAGAAGATTCATCAAATGTTACATCTCGACTAATGACTATCTTCCGCAATGTAGGATCCCACAACTTGTATCCTTTCACTGCATAGTCATACCCAACAAAGACATAACACTTCGATTTTGGATCTAATTTTGAACACTGATTTTTAGGAATAAGAGAATAAGCATCACAGCCAAATATCCTCAAATGTGAATAATCACAAGACTGACCTGTCCAAGCTTCTTCAGGAATTTTACAATTAATTGCTACTGAAGGTGATCTGTTAACTAAATAACAAGCAGTAGATACTGCTTCTGCCCACAACTCCTTTTGCAAGTTAGCATTGCTGATCATGCTTCTAGTTCTTTCCATAAGAGTCCGATTCATACGCTCAACAACACCATTTTGCTGAGAAGTATAAACAGCAGTTTTGTGTCTAATAATTCCCTCATCCTTACAGTATTGTTCAAATTCAATTGAAGTGAACTCATCACCATTGTCAATTCTTAAACATTTAATAGATTTGTCTGTTATTTTCTCTACCATTGCTTTAAATTGTTTAAAAACATTGAATACATCAGCTTTTTTTTTAGCACAAAGACCCAAACTTTACGGGAGAAATCATCAATAAATGTTAAAAAATATAGAGCACCTCCATATGACACAACAAGGGATAGTCCCCACAGATCAGAATGAATATAGTCTAAAATATCTTTACTATTATGATTTCCAACTTTAAATCTCTGTTTACACTATTTTCCATACACACAATGTTTACAGAAATCTAATTTCAAGGATTTCAGATTGGGAAGAGATTTACGTTACATCAGTATCTGAAGACCTTTCTCGCTCATATGACCTAATCGCTGATGCCATAGATGAGTACCTGCTTCTTCCTTTTCTGATGCAACCGCTGCTTCGCTGACCTGAGTACTTCCTTTTAACCTGTAAAGGTTTCCGACCTTTTCTGCTTTCATAACCACTAGGGCTCCTTTAGAGACTTTCAAGACGCCATCCTGATCTGTAAACTTATAACCATTTGAATCCAACACTGCCAAAGAAGTCAAATTTTTCTTCAAATCAGGTACATGTCTAACACTAGTTAATGTTCTAACTGTGTTATCAAACATCTTAATCCTAATATTCCCCATCCCAACAATCTGGCATGACACATTATTACCCATAAACACAGAACTACCGTTTACATTTTCATACAAAGTAAACCAATTTCTATGTGGGCACATGTGATGAGAAGCACCAAAGTCTAACAGCTAGCTATCTAAACCCTGACAGACATTACATTGAGGTGAAGTTTCATTTATCATACATAATTCTATAGCAGATAAAACTTCGTCTATCATACTTGAATCGTCCTGATTCGCTTCTTTCTTCGGGTTATTGGATTCCTTTCATTTCCAACAATCTTTCTTCAAGTGTCCAATTTTATTGTAGTACCAACATTTTGCCTTACACTTCTTTCCCTTTGATTTCGATCTGGAAGACACCCTTGGTTTTTCTCCTCTTTCTTTTGAGTGTCCTCTAGCTACCATGGCTTCTGATGCAGCTGTTTTAGTAATGGATTTCCTTCGTACTTCTTCAGACAAGAGAGCTCCCACGACTGATTCAAACTTCAAAGAATCAGCAGTGCTCAAGCTGATTGAAGTTACAAAGTGATCCCATGATTCGGGCAGAAAACATGGCAAGGTTATGGCTTTATCTTCTTCTTGAATTTTAACTTCCATATTTGTTAATTGACATATAAGTGTATTAAAAACATTCAAATGTTCTGCAACTTTTGAACCTTCTTTCATTCAAAGACTGTACAACTGTCTTTTTAGATAAATTTTGTTGGTTAATGACTTTGTCATATAGAGTTTTTTCAGTTTTTCCCACAATCCTGAAGCTGTAGTCTCTTCAACGATATTGAAGAGAATTTCATCCGCCAGGCATAACCGGATGGTACTGAGAGCTCGGGCATCCAAGTCTTCCCAGTCTGAAGTAGTCATGGTTGCAGGTTTCTTAGTTGCCCCATCCAATGCCTTGTGCAACCCTTGTTGTACAAGCAAATCCCTAACCTTCAGTTTCCAAAGAGCAAATTGCTCTTTCCGACAAATTTCTCCACCTCGAATTTTGCATTAGACATCTTGGCCATTTTTCTAAAGTTTCAATCTTCAGAGTTTGAACTAGGGTTTTTCTTTTTCAAAAAAATAATCTCAGTGTTTGAACTAGGGTTTATATTTTTCTTTTCAAGAAATAAATTTTTTTTTTTATTTGCAAACCCTTTCTTTCTTGCAAACCCCTTTGTTTTTTTTTTTTTGAAAACAAATAAAGAAACCCTTCCTTTTCGTAGAATAAAGAAACCCTTCCTTTGCCTCCAAAAATCCACCCCTTCACAAAAAATTGATTTGATTTCAATCTGTTGTTTTTGTTTCAAAACAAAAATTTCTGCTGAAAATAAAATTGTTCTGGAAATTTTAATAAATACACAGGTTCAACAAGGAACAACAGCTTGATGTGGTTCCTCTTCACACAACTCTGGCTTTGCACACAGGCAGGTCACTCCTGCACGCGCAAATTTGGCAGCACTTCTAGCCGCAACTGTGGCAGCGAACACGCCGACGGTTTGGTAGAGCGGTTTGGCAACATAGAGCTGATGTTCAAGCAGCAAGGTTCCGGCTCTAGCAGCGCAGAGGTTCAGGCAGCAAACGCACGCAGGTTGTAGCCACAATTCAGGCAGCGTTCCTTGCGCACAGAACAACCCTTCATGCAGAGTACGTTGGCCTCTTCACGCAGAGAAATCTTCCATGCAAGCAACAACACAAGCAAAACTTTCACGCAGGCTCTACTTGGTTCTATAGCCCTTCCACGCAGCTCTTCACGCGGGTTCAAGACAGCCCGTCACACACCTTTTTTTTGTTTTTGCAGACACGCAGCCACCCTCAACGCTCCTCATGCCAGCAACAGTGTCCTTTCCTTCTTACGCAGAGGCTTAACACACAGGAGGTCCTTCTCTTCTTACACAAAGATGGGCAGCACTTCACGCAGCAGGTCCTTCTCTTCTTACGCAGGGCAGGTTGCTCTAATACAGAGCTCTGGCACGCTCTACACTCAGCCACGCAGTGATCCAGTTGCTCTACACTGAAATTGTTTTTTCACCACAGGCAGATTCATGCTCACACTCCAATACCATTTATTGTTCAAATAGGGGAAATAATGAGGAAAGAAATTACACACATTCAGTTATATATTGACCAAGAAAGATTCATAACTAACTGGAAACTGAAACCAAACACATGCATAAACACACAGGATTTACGTGGTAAAACCTTGACAAGGTGTCAAGGAAACATCCATGGGGCAAGGGATTGGAATCTCTATTAATTCAACAATGATTTTCCACGATTACATTTCTCGGGCATTCACTAGTTTTATACCAGCCTTCTCCGTTACATAACTGCTATTTCGATATAGAACTAACTAGTTACATTTTTACCCAAATTTACATAATTCGTTGTCAAAGTGGTTCAGTTTCAGGCTATAATTCTACAATTGCATATCGGTTCTTCTGTTCCACACTAAAATTCCTATTTGAGGGACTTCAATTCTACAATTGCATGTCGGTTCTTCTGTTCCACACTAAAATTCCTATTTGAGGGGCTTCAACTCCCAAGTATATTTATTCAGAATTTGCAATTCCGTGGTCCTTCCTACACGATTACAGCATTGTCAGTCCTATGAACCGACCCACAGCTACAATTACATATCACTGGTTTAGTTCCACAGTAATATTCCTCTCCTTTTTGAAGGACTTCGATTCCCGCGCACATTTATTCAGAATTTGGACATAACCATTTCCATATTTTCCGAAGCAATTCCATCGTCTTTTCTACACGATTACACCATAGTCAGTCCTATGAGCCGAACTACTGTACTCTATTATAATCTAATCACAGAGTAATTGTTTCTAACCAAAACTAAAATCACTGAAAAAACCGCCCAAATCTATGCTCAATGTTTCACGTGAAAACATTAATTAAATTAGACAAGGGGGGATTGCAAGTACCTGTGTGCAATTCTGTTACAATTAGGTGACGCAAAAGATCTGAGATACAAAAGAATTCAGATTACAGAGACGATGGAGAAGCAAGAAGTTGAATTAATGCCAACGTACTGATGAAATGTGTAAACTCTGGGCTGGGTTTTCTTCACTTGGGTTATTCACGGCTTCATTCACTCGCCCACGCTACCGTCCACATATCCACACAAAAGAGATACTTCCGTAACTCGATATCTAATTTTCATATTTATTCAAATTGGTTTTCTGAAACCTTATCTCATCTTTGGACGTATACGTTAACATGAATGTTCATTAATCCAAGCACCAGCTTATCCTGCAATCAAAGTAATTTAGGGCGGCTATTCATGGAATTTAGGTTGACTGCGGTAAGTGATTGCGATTCATTAACTAAAGAGTCGATCCATCCCACCAAATGGTAAAAAATGGTACTTTGAAGGTAGGATTTAAGTAGATTTTTCTTATTTTTTTCGAATGACAAGATCCGAGTATACTGCGACAGAAGTGGACAATTGGACTGATATTTATATGAATCTAGATTTATATAAAGAGATCATTTTTTTCTGCATATGCTGTTTTAATTTTTTTCCCTGTATGAGACAAAAAGTGGACAATTGGACTGATATTTATACGAGTCTAGATTTATCTGCAGAGATCAATTTTTCCTGCTATGCTTTTTTAATTTTTTTAAACAAAATGGAAATAAATATTATATATTAATAAATATTATAATATTTTAATAACTAAGCATCAAATATGTTATTATTAGAAAATTAGGTAAAAAATTAAAAAAAAAAAAATATATATATATATATATATATAATAATTAATAAATAAAATAGATTATTTTCATATTGGTATTAAAATTATAGTATTATTAAATATGAGTAATATATATATATATATATATATATATATATATATATATATATATATATATATATATTATATATATATGGATTAATAATTTAAATAAATAAATGATTAATTTTAATAAACTAACAATTGATCTGTTTTATTTTTTACCTGGTTAATCTAGCTCTATAAATATAATGGTAAATTAATATTAAAATAATTAAAGGAAGTTTGACTAGGGTCTTTGAGTGGAAAAGTAGCTCTTAGTTTTTTTGAGTCGTTTGAGTCTCTGCTTAGACTATTTAACACGCTGAACTGGATCTGTATCTTCAACTTGTCCTGAAGATGAACCACACTAGTTGGTTCGAAACGCGTCGACAAATTATTAATTAATTATGTGATTTCGCCGAAAATTCTCTAAACAATTGTTATGGATCACAGAAGTCTAAATACAGTAAAAATGAAATATTTACTTTAATGCAAATCTCACAAATAGTAAGGAATTGAACAAAATTGTTATGGAGACCGTAAGCATATATGGGAAAAGAGTTGGGTAGAAAGAAATACTATGTTCAGGGATTCAATCCCACTTGTGATCTCCAACAAAAAGAGTGCATTGAAGCTAGCATTCCCTGGAGAGCAAAGATTCGTATTGCTCAATTAAGAACTAACTCACATCAAGTATTGCTCAATTAAGAACTAACTCACATCAATTTCGATGTGAAACGGGACCGGTGGAAGATTTCGATGTAAAATGGGACCGGTGGAAGAGACCTAAAGAAGCTTGGGAAGAACGGGTGTGTACTTTTTGCACTTCTGGCGCAGTGGAATTGGGAAAGCATTTCATTTTGGAATGTGATGCTTTTAGGGACAGTGATGGCAATATGTTAGCATCAATTACTCGGCATTATCTTTTAAGTGAGGGCACTGTTAGAAGGTTGGGTGGATTCATCATCTATTTGAGTAAGAAAAAGATTGAATTGCAAAAGGCAAAAAAAAAGAGGTTGGTAGTCCCATAGAGTATCTTTAGTCTCGTGGACATTAAAATATTATTCATTCATTTATAATTTTTTCTACATAAATTGATTTAATTCACTCATTAATTAGGCTATATTCCACTTTGTATTCTTATAAATCTTATTAAATAAACTTTACCTTAACTACCAAAAAAATTAAAAAAATAATAATGTAGAAGTTATATTTTAACATAGTGTTATTTTTATTTTTATTTCAAATTTACCTAATTTGATTAAAAAAAAAAATCTAAAATTTTTATTTTAACATAAGGATATTTTTATTTTATTTTGATCTAATCTAAAATATTTACCTAACATAAACATGGGACTAAAAAATGTTTCAGACACAATCAATCAAATGATTTAGTAAATAAATTTATATTTATGTTAAATTTAAATTTAATATAAATAATTAATATATGAAATAAAAATAAATAACTAAAAACACCTATAAGCAGGGGCTTCTCTCACAAGCTTGCTACTCGCTGCGCCTCTTCGATTGTCTTTGATAGCCAACTCCTGGTGAACTAGTGGTGAACCTACTCAGAACTTTCACGCTCTCACGGCGTCAACAACGGCCTTGGCGTCCCTTCGTTCCTTTGGCGAACTTCTTGTGAACTTCCTGCGAACTTCGGATGAAAGCTCAAAGATAACTACTACCACAGCAGACAATATAATTGCGCAAGGTATTCAAATGCGGAATGGTGTACTCATATTATTTCATAATGGAACTTGGAAAATTTACAGAGAGAGATTCCTTATCAGAGATTGACTATCTTCGCATTTATCGGACTTTTTGTCATTCGCAAGGAACAAGCAATACCGAACGTTACCTAGCGAAGATAGGCTCTGCCTCAGAATATGACTGGACTCATGTACAGACTTGATGACTTCTAATTGATTCGGCCACTTTAGGTTCTCACCAGTGCCGAGCACACTGATGCGTAGGCTCCCAAATCCCCTAAAGACTTGAGTTCTTCTCGTGATGCAAGCAAATCAGACTGAATATCCGCAGTTGCAGAGCAAGAGAGGCTTTCTACACAATGACTCTCTAAGACTCGATCTAACTCCGAATGCCCCAACAATGAGCCTTACCCTCATTATATAAGAAATGAGAGGGGACAAGCATTACTGTAGGCCATCAGTGGACTGACCGAAAAGTGGATGGAATTATTGCTTTCGGATAACGCTAGAGCGACATCCGCACAAAGATTCCAGTCCGGAAAAGTAAATCTTACGGAAAGTGATTTCGACAGAACAAGGTGGATACTTTTTATCAAAGCCCACGAGAAATATAGTACCAACAAAACAAAGTGGATGCTTTTCATATATCAAAAGCCCACAAGAAAATATAGTGCATGAATTATTTACACAGTGGAGGCTTTAGCACAGCAAAGCCCACGAGAAATGTGGTCACAATTAAGCCCTTGTGGTTGGTTCTCATTATTACACTATGGATGCTTTTAAATGGAAAGCCCATGTGAACCGTCAGAATACTGTTAGTTCAGGGAATCTAGTTCTTTTATACAACTGTTCATCCCATGCTTTTGTATATATCCTGCGGACAATCATAGGTTTCCCTAGAACAATCTGATATTGTACTTTCTATCAAATCCCACAAGAAATATAATACCGACAAAACAAAGTGGATGCTTTTCATATATCAAAAGCCCACAGGAAAATATAGTGCATGAATTATTTACACAGTGGAGGCTTTAGTACAGCAAAGCCCACAGGAAATCTAGTCACAATTAAGCCCTTGTGGTTGGTTCTCATTATTACACTATGGATGCTTCTAAATGGAAAGCCCATGTGAATCGTCAGAACATTGTTAGTTCAGGGAATCTAGTTCTTTTATACAACTGTTCATCCCAGGCTTTTGTATATATCCTGCGGACAATCATAGGTTTCCCTAGAACAATCTGATATTGTACTTTAGTTAAAAGTAGCCACTCTAAATGTTCTCTCATGTATTCTTCGAGTGAATAGTTTATATTATGGGATGGTGACCATTCACCTTCTCTCATATCTTTGATAGTTTTGTCGATAGGGTGAAAGCATTCTTCAAGATGTTGTTCAATACATAAATTACAATGGCTTTTGCAATATTGCTCATGCCATACTGGATCCATTGCAATTCTGCTAACCCCATAATCACTCCACCAATTTCTGAACCATTTGCATTGTTGATATCCCTGGTAGTGGCCAACTGTGCTGAACTTCAATTTTGTGTAATGCGTTCCTACTTTGTCATCGACATTGAGGAAGTCCGACCAAAGTTGTTTGTAATCTGCAAAATTGTACACAGTGTGGAAAAATAATTTTCGGGTCATTTCTTGGCCAACGAGAAGTAGGCTACGTTCGAAAATGTCCTGGCTCATTCCAGAGATCTCTTGTCCTGTAGATGCAAACGTCTTTCATGTATACCCGTGATGGGTCCCCCATGGTACCAGATGGTAGCAATATCATGAAAATTTTGTTCCAAAGCTCGCTGTGCAATATCGGCATCTCTCTGTGCTTTATCATAAATCATATCATGAATCCACTTGCTTCCTTTAGGGTACACTTTCCTTTCTGGGACAAAGTGTTGGATGTCAGTGTGAGGTTGCAAGTTAGCGTCCAATGCCTTCGTATTTCTAAGCTGCCAAGTGGGTTTCCAATTTCTTTTATATTCTTCCTAGTCTTGATTATCTGGGATAGTCCTTAGTACTTCCTGTCTTTGGTTTTGATCCCACTTAGTGACTATCATCATGACATGTTCTCGTGCTTCAATATATTCCCTGCTGAGAAAATCAAGGAGACTGTTTTCTTTACCTTTAAAGTGCTCAACTTGAAAATCAAAGTTTGCAAAAGTGCTTGCCACCTGGCAAACTTTGCTTCTCCAGCTTTCTTGATGCCTTTTGTTAATACTTTCTACAAAGCTAATGCATCAATTCTGAGTAAAAAAGGTTTATTAATGAGATATACCTCAAACTTATTGATACAGTTCCATGCTGCCTTGACTTTTTTTTTCTATTGTGGAGTAATTTTGTTCGGCTGGATTCCATACTCCAGACGCAAATTGAACAATTTGTTCATCATCTCCAACCTTATGTTTTAAAATATCTCCCCATCCAACATTGCTTGCATCTGATTCCACAATCTTAAATGCAAGATCATTGACAACATATAAAATAGGCAAAGATTTTACCTTGGGTTTAATATTTTGTACTGCTTTTGTATGGACATCTGTCCAATCTCGAGGATTCTTCTTCAATCTTTTATTCAGTATCCTTCTGTCACTTGCACAGTCCTGATAGAAGTTGCTAACATAATTGAGGCAACCTAAGAACCTTTGCAGCTGATTCTTATCTGTTATAACATCTGGAAATTTATCTGCAAATTCTAATGCATGTTTTTGCAGTGAAATCTGCCCATTACGGATTGTGTGTCCCAAAATTTGATAGTGGTTTGAAAAACCTCTATCTTTTTCTTGCTAAGCACTAGACCATTATGCTTAACTAAATTCTTAAAGATATTTACATGCTTGAGATGATCCTTAATGTTTTTAGAGAATATCAATACATCATTTATATATACAATAAGCCAGTCAAAATATGGCTTAAAAATACTGTCCATTACCTTTTGGAATTTTGATGGCGCATTCTTTAGCCCAAAAGGCATCACATTCCACTCATAGTGGCCTACTAGTATGCTGAAAGCAGTCTTGAACTTATCATTTTCTGTAATGGCGACTTGCCAAAATTCTGCCTTCAGATCAAACTTAGAAAAAATCTTAGCTCCTACTATCCTTCTGATCAAATCTCCTTTGTGAGGTATTGGATAGGTATCATCAGCTAAGACTAAATTCAGAGGTTTGTAATTAATGACTAATCTTGGGATTCCTCTGGTCTATTCTACTCTCTTGTTCACATAGAATCCATAATAGTTCCAAGGACTGTTTGATTCTCTAATTAATTTTCTGTCAAGGAGTTGCTAGATCTCTTTCTCACATAGATCTCTATACTCTTTGCTCATGGGTATTGCTCGGCTCTTACAAGGCTTACCAGCATATCCTTCCTTGTAAGGGAGCTCTACTCTGTGCTGCTTCGTATTCCAAAATGTATTAGGTTCTTCAGAGCAGCATTCATCTTCTATCTGTTTCTTCAAATCTTCAATCTTGCTTCTTATCTGGGGCAGTTTGAGCTGTTCTTCTATTCTAAGAGTAGATTTTAGATCTTTCAGATCTGACAATCTGGCTTCAGCTCTGTCCAAATTCTACACAGTTTGGACCATTGTGGAGATTCTTGGATTGGAAATATATGGAAGCTCAATTATCTTCCTTGTCCCTTTAGATGTGGGGATTGATATGAAATAACCAGCTTTTCCTTCTTTGAGTCTAAGTGAACCATGAGGCTCTACTGCTGCCAAAAAGACATTTCCAAGTATGCAATCTACTGGAATGTCTGCTACTGCAATCTTTAAATAAACACAACGAGTTTCAAAACAGAGAGAAGCTTTGGGTACCTCGTATTGGAGCTTTTTGTTACCCAAACCTACCACTTTTCTTTCTGTAGCAACCCAGTATTTTGCTGGAATGGTCTTTATATTGAGAATATTAATATTTGCTCCTGAACCAAGAAGAGCAATCATTTCAAACATCTCTCCCTTTATGAAAATATTAGCTCTGACATGATGTTGCTGATAAGAGATAGTTAGTAATCTCATATCTCTGAATCCAAAGTTTGGATCTTTAATTCTTTCAACAACTTGAACTTCTTGATTACTGCTGTATTGAGCAGTATCCCATGATTGATCATCATTTGCTTCTTCTTTGGCCACCTGTTTTCCTTTCTTCAATTTTGCAATCTGAGATTTCATTGCAGAAATTTTTGTTTTGAGATTATGTATCTCACGACTCACTTCTCCTAGAGTGAGTTGTCTCACTCTGTCAGGTTTCTGTTGATGCCTTTGAAATGATTTTGTGTTTCTTTCATATAAAGCATTAATAAATAAAGATTTCTTACCTGAATTCTTTGAAGCGTTGGATTTTAGCTGATCCATGAATGCTTCAGTGAGGCGATTTTTCATTTCTCCATCCTCCATGGCTCGTATCTGGGATAGAATCTTCAATTCATCTTCTTCAATAGTGGCCATAAGAACTTTTTCTTTCTGGGGTTTGATTTTCTTGCCTTCTTCACTGGAGTCACTATAAGATTCTGAATCAGAATCATAGTGAACTTGACAGGCACATTCTTCAGACTCAGAACATAAACACTCTGAAGAATCAGAATCTGAATATTGTTGTATATGAGCTTGTAGTTCTTCTGCAGAAGAAGAACTGAAAGAATCATAAGAAGATTCTTCAATATGGTGCTGCTGAGCTAGTTCTCTGATCACAACATTGGGGCAGCGTTCTGTCCTATGAGTGTGAGAACCACATTTCATGCACTGCATTGGTCCTCTTCCTTCCTGCTTGACTTGTTTCCCTTTCTGAACAAAGGCTTCTGATTTCTTACCTCTATTCCTTTTTGAAGCTTCACCTTCTGGACATTTGGAAGAAGTATGTCCATTCTGTCCACATAGCCAACAAGTAAGCTTATTCCATTTCTCTTGTTTTGCAGAATGCAGATGAATATCTGAAGGATTATAATAATGTGTTCTTGGAACATATTTATAATATCCCTTTTCTCTTCTGGAGGTTTGGCCTCGGGTTTGCTTAGGATATTTCCTTATATCCTTTGGATAATTTCTACGATTCTTGTAGAATGTTTCTTTGAATTCTCTTTTTTCTCTTTTCTTCGCTTTTCTCTTTTTCACTAAAGGATAATCTGTTGTCAGTCCATACTTACTGCATATGGACTTCTTATCTGGTAATCTAGAAAGTTTTTCCAGAGATTTATTGACTTTTGAGCTGGTACAAAGGTTTATCAGTGTCTTTGTAATATGGGCATAAATTTCTCCCCATGTATAAGACTCAAAAGGCAACTGGAAGACTTCTTATAGTCTGATGTAATCTACAAATCTGGATGGCAGGGTTGTAAGGTAAGCTTGTTTCCACAACAAGTTCTTTGAATCTCTGACTTCATAAATTCTCCGCATCCAATCTCTGTGGAAGTCTTCAAACTGGGACATTTTATGGCACTTCAGATTCATAAGAATAACTTCATTTTTATCTGCAATTTCTGTTTTGCTACCACACCAATTTTCTAGGATCATTGATGTCAATGCTCCTATCATATTACTGGTAATAGTGCCATCAGGATTATGTATGACATCTCCATTTTCATCTTTCAATACTTCTTCTTCCATTTTTGCAATTTGGAGATGACTCTATCTCCCACCACCTGAAGAGTGTTCCTGTAAAACACTGAATGATAGTCTTGCAAGCATCAATCTCACTCTTTCCTCTGAGACACATGAGCTTGTATTATGTGTACATCATATCAATCATTTGTCTAATTTGACCAACACTCATGTTGTCAATATTCCACTCTCTGTGGGATTCTGGGAAAAAGGTATGGGCTTCAGGAAATTTACCTTTTCCTTCAATATCAGGTGTTGGATACTTACTGAACCTATGCTTAAGAGGTTCATAAATGGGAAAAATCTGTGTATCAAGATCTTTCTATTCCTTTTCTTTTTCTTCTTCATCCTTAAATAAGGATGCAATAGTTACTTTCTCTGTAGCCTCAGATTCTGAAGATGTGGCTACTTCCTTGGGAAACAATGCTAGAAACCTGTTGATAGGCCTAACAGGATCCTGAATCTTTATACTTCTTTTGACAAGAAAGGAGTTAGGAACTGGTCTTTTAGTTTTTGACAGATTCATTTTCTCCATTTTGCTTTTTAGACCAGAAATAAGACTTTTAGTTGTATCCAAATGATCAACTAATTTTTCTTCTATTCCTTCAATTTTTGATAAAGATTCTTTAGCATATGAATGAATAACTGAAGAATCATGTTGTACATTATTTAGACATCTATTTACATCATTTATTGACACTTGAACAGTATCAATCTGTTCTTTGACTTCTGTTGATTTAGCTGCATTTATTTCAAGGCCTTTAATTGCAGTGTTTGTCCAATTCAACTGTTCACTAGCCTTCTGTATTCTTCCATCAATGCCTAAGGCATTGTCATCTTTCTGCACAAGAGGGATGGCTTTAGTTGCATTCTAGTTTTATCCTATAACAATTCCTTTAAAGGGAGGAAATGTTGATGGAGTTTCAACTTTACTTCCATCTAATGTAGTCCAAGCATGTTTATTTGCTAAAGTGCTTGATGTAGAACTACTAAAAAAATTTAATGGAGAAATATTATCCTTCCAAGAATAAAAAGATATCGATGTATTATTCACTTCCATAAAAATGTTTCCAATCTTCAGCCAATTATTTTTTCTTTTTGGGAGTATAATTTCTATCAAATTCTTCTGCCTGGGGATTGGTGAACAGATCCCAATTAAGCATTTCCTTCATCCATATTGCACTAATTTCAGACTTCAGTTATCCGTCCATAAGAGAAACTAATTTGTGCATCTCCATTACAGTAGGCTTTTTGCAGTCATCAGGGACTGGACGAAATCTACATTATGGTATGAGGCCATTTGCTTGCTCAAGGAATCCTAGACCATATTTAGGCTTAGCAGGGCTCATCAGACACATCATCTCAGTTAGCCTTGGGTCTTCTCCTTCTAATGTAACAATCTCATGCATCATAAGTACATGATCAACATCTTGCTCATGAGGGAAAGGAATGTCTGAGCATTTGGGATTTGGGTATGGATTAACAGATGTTGAAGGAGGAGCTATGCCAAATCTGGGATTATGGTTGGCATGGATTGCTGTTTTGGCAAGCGTAAGTATATTTATACTATCTTGGCACTCTGGACATTTGACTTCTAAAGAGGCAAAATTTACAAGCTGTGCTAACTCAAATAAAGAAATATGCTTACAAGAGGGAGACGAACTAGAACAAGCAGTATCTACAGTGGAGGGGTCTCTGTAATATTTAGACTGTTTACTATCGATCTCAATACCTCAACAGTCAATAGTGAATCTTCTGGGAAAGGATATGATTGCAGAAGATAAATTCTCTGTGATATTAGCTGAGGTGATCTTCTTTGGCAAGAGAGGCTTGGGATTATTTATTACCCAGTGCTTAGGGAATGTTAAATCTTCCCATCTGATAGTTTGGTGTTCTATTTTCTGATTTTTGGGATCAGCCAGAACAACAACACTAGACTTTGAATCACGACTGGGAGTATGGCGGATGGCTGGCCATAAAGTATTAGTATGGCGAAAACAACCTTTGATTTGCAATATTATTTCTCCTTTTATGCATATTGAAACCAGTGGTTTGGATCTGGAGCTGGAGGATCTGATCAATGGTTTCATCAAATGTGTAGATAGAGAAATTTGGAAAACAGTCAAAGTAGACTGGGCCATGAGATAGTGGAGCAACAATTCTGCCAATCAAGGAATTAGTATACTTATTGTGTGTCAGATCCCGAACAGTAGCTAACACATAAGTATTTAACCCTTGGTGTGTTAAAGGGTTGACTCCTACTCTTATGCATCCTAAATGCAGATAGCTTGTTTTTAGTCTTTTGGCAACTGCTTGTAACTCTTTAGGATTTAACAAAGACATGGACTGAATTTAAAAATGTTGAATAAAAAGTAATAAAGTACCATTAAAGCATTTCTTCGTAAACGTCCTACATTCCAAATCTAATAAATGAAAGGGACTCTTAAATTAATATTTTTAAAATTATATACCGGTTTATTAAAAAATATATTGTAAATATTTTATAGGTTCAAAAAAAATTAAATATATTAAATTATACAATATATATATATATATATATTATAATATTATATAGATATATAAATTAAAAAATAAATATTTTTTTTGGACTATTTTATTATTTATTTTAATATTGTTTAAAATGATGTGAAAACATATATTCTATAGTTTATATTAAATTACAAAATTTTATATTTTAAATTATTTTTTGAATTAATTAATTTAAATCATTCTTATTTTTATTTTTAAATATATAGGGTTGGAGAATGTACATTTTTGTTAATTATTGTGAATCATTTTTTAATCATTGTAAATTGATAACACTTAAGAGTAATTTGGGTGAGGCTTAATTTAGCATGAGCTGAGATGTCCCTTGGAATTGAACTTGGGTGGATAGGAGAACAAACTATGTTCCTAACCACTCAACCTACCAAACTAAGACAAACCTCCATAAACATTAGTAATCAAATCATTGTGTGGAGATGGATCCCTTGTCCTACAAACAAGGGAGGTTCATACACCAATTAGGTGTCTCGCTTGACCATGGCTTTAAGATTAGAGTATTACTATTATTATTAAGAATCAAACAAGTCCCCAGAACATTTTTATTGTTGGGAACTGGATGGACGCTCTGCGATAACTGCGCGCGTTCCTGCTGAGGGTTTGGTCTGCGCTGCAGGCCGTAGCCACCTTCCCTTGGTTGGGACTTCCAAGATCGCTTGTCCTCATGGAGGCGTTGGGTACTCCTCAGGGGCCTCCCATCTCTTCCCCTCCACCCTCTGCCTCTGATGCATTCAAAACCCTGTTGGCTTCCTTGCCCAAGAAGAAGAAAGTGGAAGATGCAAAGTTTGTGAAGAAGCTGGATGACATTCTTGAGATTGATCTTCCACCAGAAGGGCCGATCCAAGTTTCCCTATCTCTTGCAGATCGTGCCCTTGTTGGCGAGTTCATAGGGCTTTGGCCTTCCCCAAAATCCACAGAGAACTGGGTCGCCAAGAACTGGGCACCCTTGATAAAAGACAAAGTAACCTCATACTTTCTTGGGAGAGGCTATTTTTTGTTTGAGTTCACTGCAAACGAGGACATGGATCTGATTTTCCGAAATGGACCTTACTTCATGGGCCCTCAAGGACTGTATTTGAATAAATGGACACCAAACTTCGATCCTGCAGTGGATGTGCTCATAGCGGTCCCAGTGTGGGTGAGACTCCCCAACCTTCCAGTGCACTATTGGAATTACGATTCTCTGAAGCACATAGGCAACACCCTAGGCAAATTTATAGACAAGGCTAACAACAAAGATCAGTATGATTGCGCTAGAATTTGCGTGGAGGTAGGTCTAGAGATCGGGCTACCAGAAGCCATCAAAATAATCGTAGGTCCATGGACTCATGTGCAGAAACTTGATTATGAGCAGCTTCCCTTCAAATGCCATAAGTGCCACGTCTATGGCCATTTTGCTAGAGACTGTCTGTCCAACGGTGTGGAAGAAAAAGGGAAAGAAGAGGGCTGGAACCAGGTAAAGCGAACCAAAATCTCTCAAAAGAAGATTGCAAACGCAAATGCTAAAGCTCCGCAGATGGGTCCTGCTTAGAAACCAACCATAGAAGGTCAAGGGAACAAATTCGAGCTCCTAGGATCTGAAATCATGATCTCTAAGAGGTAGAGATCCCAAAGGAAATTTCTCCATCCAAAGCTTCCCCCTCCATAAAAAGTGGAAGTGCGGCAGAGAGATCCAAAGGGAAGATCTCAGAAGAGGAGGAGGAAACCCAAGAATCTGAGGAATCAGAAGAAGAAGGAGAAATAGGAGACTCTCAATCCTCTCCCAGAAGATCCACAAGAGGACGCAAGTCTGCAAGGGAAAAAAGACAACAAGAAACCTACAAGGACAGGCTTCAGGGCAGCGAACCAACTCTAGAGAAGCTATTAGTAAAAACACTGAAGACGACGAGGAACCAATCTCAGGGCTCCAAGGGAGCCCACCACAAAAAAAATAAATGATGAAGATAGTCTCTTGGAATTGTAGGGGTATGGGCTCTAGAGCCAAGGAAGAAGCAATGAAAAGTTTAATAAGATTGGAAGGCCGAATATCCTCCTCATCCAGGAGACCAAAATGGAGGACGCAAATTTCCTCCAAGCAAGAAAAAAAAATTTCAAATAAAAGCTAAGCACAAGCAATTTCTGTCCGTGGAGCCTCAGGAGGGCTTGGGTCGCTCTGGAATCCTAATAAGTTCTCGTTAATCTCTGAGACTCTGAATACCCATTGGATTTTCTTAAAAATGCAGCATTTAGAAACTAAGGAGATCATTTGTCTATTCAATGTGTATGCTCCTAAAAATGCAGGTGAGAAAAAAATTTCTTGGGATTCCATAAAAAGTCTGGCAGATCTAGAGAACCTGGAAAATATCATCATAGCCGGAGATCTCAATCTCACCATTCTCTCGTTAGAAAAAAGAGGAGGCAGCATTGTAAGGGATCTGGTAAGAGAATGGGCGGAGGATCTCATGCAGGACTGGGACCTGCTAAACATCTAGCCTGTTACTTGTAAGTTTACTTGGTCAAATAAGAGAGTTGGTCCTGGACATATAACGGCAAGACTTGATAGATATTTTGTTCAAAGCTCCTTCCTACTTCTTGGGCTAGAGGCTAGAATGCACATCCTTCATAGCAGTTATCGGATCACAAGCTCGTTAGTCTTGAGTTGCTGGTTCCCAAGGACCTAGGGCCTATCCCTTTAAGATTCAGTTCACTATGGACTAAAGAGAGAGACTTCATGCAAAAGGTCAGAGATTGTTGGAAAGACCCAGTCAAGGGTTCCCTATTTTTTGTTTGGGAGGAAAAACTTAGAAGAGTAAAAGCAAAGCTGAAAAACTAGGTCAAGACCTTGCCCAATCCTGCTACTGAAAGGAAAAAAATTCAAAACGCTCTAGAAACGTAGCATCTCCATCTAGAAGTAGCTGAAATCACCAAAGAAGAGCTGGACAAGGAGTCACAACTACAACAGAAATTTCATAAGGCTTGTTTGGCTGAAGAAGAATTATGGAGGCTCAAATCCAGGAATCTATGGCTCAAAGCAGGTGATAGAAACTCCTCTTTTTTTCATAAGCAAGATCAAGCTAGGAAATGTTGTAACTCCATCTCTGAAATCAAAGAAGAAAACTGCACTTTAAAGGATTTTGACAACATAAAAAAGGCAACTTCTGAACATTTTAAGAAGATGTATAGTGAAGACATGGAGGTCGACCAAAGCTCTAATCTCCTGGACGTTGTTCCCCGCCTTATCACTACTAGAATGAACCAGCTGCTTGAAAGCAAAATCAACAAAAATGAAGTCAGGGACGCCCTCTTTGCAATGGACCCCAACAAAGCCTCGGGACTAGACGGTTTTACAGCTAGATTTCTCCAGACCCGTTGGCAGATTGTGGAGAAGGAGTTCTTTCAAATGATTCTAAAGTCCCAAGATTGTCAGAAAATTGGAGGTTTCACAAATTCAGCTTTTCTTGCCCTCATCCTGAAGGAAAAAGAAGCAAACTCATTCAATAGATTCCACCCAATTTCCTTATGTAACATTGGATACAAAGTGATAACCAAGGTGACAGCGAACAATTTGATAAATATTCTCCCTAAAATCACCTCAGAGAATCAAGGAGGATTCATTCATGGCAGACAACTTGTGGATAACTTCATCTTGGTCCAAGAGGTGATCCACTCCAGTCTTCATTGAAAATAAAAAGGTATGGTCATTAAATTAGACCTAGCAAATGCATTTGATCAAGTAAGGCATAACTTTTTGATAGATGTTCTACACAAGTTGGGTTTTGGTCAAAATATTATTAACTGGATCCGAGCTTGTATCTCGGAGCCTTGGATTGCTCCCTTGTTAAATGGTAGGGCTGTTGAATTCTTCAAAGCCTCTAGAGGGCTAAGGCAGGGGTGTCCCCTCTCACCCCTCCTCTTTGTGTTGCAGGCTTCTGTCCTCAGCTTTTATTTAGATAAGAAACAACAAGATCAAGAAATCGCTGACCTGAACATAGCAAGAGGGGTAAAAAAAATCAATCACGCCCTTTTCGCTGACGATACCTTACTACTAGGGGCTGCAACTCCACTTTCAGCTGCTAGATTTAAAGAAGTGTTGGAAGATTACTGTGAAGTCTCGGGCACTGAATTCAATAAGGGAAAATGTCATATCTACTGTTGGAATATCTTTTCCTCATCCGCAAACTCCATTGCCAGGTGTCTAGGTTTTGCAGCCTCTTAAAATTGGACCTCTCTCAAGTACCTTGGCCTTCCCATCTTCCACAAGAGGGCCTTGAGCAAAGACTGGAATCCTCAAATAGAGAAATTCAAATAAAAAATGCAGGCTTGGGGATCCTCCCAGCTCACATTGCTGGCAAAGTAGTGCTTCTCAAAGCAGTACCCAATAGCCTACCTTTATTCCAATTCTCTGTTCTCTTGGCACCTGTGGGAATCCTCAAGAAGATGGAGGAGCTAATCAGAATTTTTTTTTGGAAAGGAGGCAAGAAAAACGAAAATAATATCCCTCTAGTCAACTAGGGAATTGTCACCAAACCGCTTCAGGAGGGAGGGTTGAATTTCAAAGATCTCTGTGCTCAAAACTTAGCCATGGGAGCAAAGTTGATTTGGAAAATCATAACTCCCAAACCAGGTTGGGTGCATTTAGCATTGTGGAAAAATACTTCAGAGGACAGAGACTCTGATGCTTGGATTAGCCCAAATCCCATCTCAGAACCCCATTCAGCATGCTCTGCAACAAAGTTGCCCCTCTGATAAGTGCACACTCCTTCTGGATACATGGGAATGGTAAATCTATCAATTTGTGGGACGACAACATAATGAATAGGCCCTTGTTGGCAGAATCTATCCCCATGACCGAGCTGAGGGATTGGATGAAGGACGCCAACATCAAAACGCAGTGGGATTTTTCGAATTGGAGCGGTGACTGTTGGTCTAGTTGGAAGCAGCTTCTGGTTCCACCCACACTGCAAATCGACTTCGCTGCATTCCTTAGCATTATGCATGGGCTGGCTCCTTCCCATGCTCGGAGGAAAGGCAAGCGAGGCTGGGGTCCGCATCGAGATGGTTTCACAGTTGCTCTAGGCTACTTCAAGTTCATGGAAATACCTCACATCCCTCCTAACCCTGCACCTTGGTTTGGCATCTGGAAATTTCCCTCTATTCCAAAAATCTTTCATTTATGCTGGTTGCTCTGCCACCAAAAAATCCTTACAGATGACAGGTTACAGAAAAGGGGCTTTTTTGGTCCTTCAAGATGCACATTATGCAAAGAAATCCCAGAATCCGCCCTTCATCTCATGCTATAGTGCAAATTTGCAGGCCTTATCTGGCAAGAGCTTCTTGGAACCTGGAATTTTAAGTTCACCTTCCCCTGTTCCATCCTAGACCTGTTTGCTGGATGGCTGACCAGATACCCAAGCCCAAATCCAGGAAACAAAGTTATCATAGCAGCTTCGATTGCTCTTCCTAAATTCATCAGCTGGAAAATTTGGTTAGAGAGGAATAGAAGGATATTCAGAAATAAATAACAAGACTTTAGACTTGTTGCAAATACAGTGAAAGGCTAGTTAATTGATTGGCTGAGAGATAAAAGGGATGATACAAATCTATGTCAGCAAGATATCAAGCTTGGTGTTGCACTCAATCTCCAATTCCAAAAATTGACCACCATACCTATCTTTCTCAAAGATTGGCAAATCATAAAAATAAAGAAGAATTTCGGTCCTGGATTTCCAAGAAAACACTTCCTTCTCTCTTCCTTGACAGGGCAGCCAAGGGAAACCCATGAATTGCTGGTGCAAGAGGGCTCATAATAAACTCAAAATATACTTCTATCCACAGATACGCTTGGGGACTAGGTCACTCCTCAAGCATGCAAGCTGAAGTGATGGCCCTTCTTCAAGGGATCAAACTACTTAAAGAGTTGGGCCACGAGGAGGCAAATGTCTTTGGTGATTCATAGGTCATCATCAAAGCAATGGCGAACAATACTAATCCAGCAGATCTGCGTCTTGCAAGGACGATTACAAGAATCAAAGACATGACAAAGCCCCTGAATTTGAAATTATTCCATGTACTGAGAGAAAATAAGAAAGAGGAAGACATAGAGGCAAACAAGGCAGTCCAACTATCTGTTGGGACTATTCTCAGAGACAAAGAAACCTCATGGGATCCAATTCCCTAATCTTCCATGTTTTACTACATTTTATTGAAACAGTTTGTATGCATTCATAAGCTCGGGAAAGCAACATCAATAGATCACATTATGAAATGTAAAAAGAGGCGACTCATAAGTGTATTTGCTATGTCCCTCTTGTTGGAGAGGCGCTCAGAAATCAGCTCCATTATCTGTAACCTGAATTGTGGCTTTTTTCCAAAAATCTAATGAAATCCCATAACCGTTTTTGTAAAAAAAAAAAATAATCAAACAAGTCCCCTTGTGGTACAACCAAGTGGTTGGCATAATGGGATGTTATCCCCTCCATCTAGTTTCAAATCCCATTGGGGGTGGGGGGCATCTTTGGCCCTTTTTGATAAGGCTAAGGAGTAGGCTCTCCCACCCTTGTGGAGTCTCGAAACTTGCTAAGTCGTAAATTCCTAGTATATCTAGCTTACGGGTTGTTGGATATACTCTTATAGTGGCAGCCACTAGGATCTTGCATAAATTACTCCAACAAGTTATCGATTCACCATAGTAAAAAAAATAAAAATAAAAATAAAACAAATGTTTAATCAACATGCATAAATTACTCCAACGAGTTATCGATTCACCATAGTAAAAAACAAAAAAATAATAATAAAACAAATGTTTAATCAACATGCTTAATGTCACTCTCTTCTTCTTTTTTCCCATTTTTATTTTAAGTAGAATAATAAGTCTATAGCATAGCTAACAACACTTACACCAATTCTTGAAAGCTTCTAAAATTGCTAAATTAGGGATTCCTCAATCATTACAAAAACTAATTTAATACACTAAATGGAGAACATTCCAAATGTTCTTACTTGCGATCTTCCCACAATATTCCCCTAGTGTCTTCTAACTTTAAAATACATAAAATTTAATGAAGGACCTAATTGTTATTTGCTTTTTATTGTCTTGCATCAAAGGTAGAGGAGCGTTACTGTCCAATGTCCATTGGTTCCTTAAGCTAGTGGATTGTATCTTCCTCCTTGAAATTAACATGTACTGAGTTGTCAGAGACCTAATTGTTAGAGGCTAAAGGTATACTTCCCTTTTTAACATTCAATCAATTGGTGTTGAAACAGGTGCTTCATAGGATGATTGAAAACTTAGAAAAAGGTAGGAACCTTGATTTTATGGAAGCACTCTATTTTTATTTGGCTTTGGAATTGGAAGAAATACTAGGGATACAAAACCAAAATCTTCACTATGTTACATTCAGCTTCAAGAAGACATATTCTTTATTTCTAGTGAATCACATGTTCATGATGTTGGCATTATGATATGTGGTGGTGTTACAATGCATTGATCTTTGAAGTAATTAGCAAGAGATTTTTTTTTCTTGAGGTAAATTCCTTCCTTATGCTTCCTCAAGATTCTTCTAAACTCATAAAGATCGTTGTTGTCAATGTTGTATTACTCCACTATCCGAAACTGATGAAGAAAGTCCTAAAATAAGGAATTTTAGGAATATAGACTAATAGAAAGGAAGCTCCCTTGAACTCTAATTACAAATTTCAAACTTGAACTAGAGTTAAAACTAGAGATAAGACCTTTTTTCTTCTAGAAATTCACCACTATTTAACTTTAATAATTTTAAACCAAGTGAGTAACTCTAGATTGAAAATTTGTTGGAGGCTAAAAATATACAAAATTAAAATAAAATAGTATATATATTTGTATTCAGGTTTATGTATCTTTATTGGAGAAAAGTGTCAGCAAAATACACAAAAGTGAGGAAAAAGGAGGTGAAAATGGTCGAAACAAAGAAAGTTTATGTGGCTTTTTAATGACAATATTCAGGATGAATAGTTGGGCAAACAAAACTATCATCATGGATGATACATGAGACCTTTATGAATTTGAAACAAATGTAATAGGTGAAAAATGCAAGATGTAATTGTAGATACATATTCTAATGGATGTAGGAATCAAGTGTCTTTGCCTGATATTATAGTCTATGAGAAGTCTAAAGGTGGAGTTACAAAGTTGTAGAAAAGGCAATGAAAGGATGCTTAAATCTTAGGATACTTAATAGTTGAATGTATCCATGCTCTAAAGTTAGGCATGGAGAGGAAATTGCATCATGGACAAAATTCAAACAAAGCCATTGGGAATAGGAATAGCTCCAAGAGTCATTATAACAAGACATCCCATAGTACAAGAAGATGGGACATATACACCATCAAATTTCTCTTATAATCATACATCTAACTTTCAAGACTCATTTAAAAATTCAAATCTTCTTCTCATAGGAAGAAGAGGAAGAATCATTTTAGAGTTAACTTACATGGAGAATTCTAAAAGGAAAAACCCCCCTACATTTGATGGTGAAGTAAAATTTGGACAAAAAGATGATATTTGGCTTCTTGGAATAAGAAAGTATTTCCAATTCCATCATTACTCTCGTAATATGAAGGTTAGAATAGCCATGTTCAAATTTAAATGGTAGAGCACCAATTTGGTGGGAGCATCTTAGGCAAGTTAAGAAAATCGATGAGAGAAATATTGTTTGGAAGTAGTTTAAGTAAAAGTATCTCTTTGATAGATCCCATGGGGCATAGAATATATGGTGATCACTAGTTCGAAACTTTGTGGAAAAAAATCCAACCATGCTAAGGGATGGTGTGGCTCAGGCTGAGTGCGATCCCTGGGTGATTTTGACATATTAGATGCCTCTGGGTTGTAGCTACTCAATCCACAAGTTAGTTGTGTAGTCATCTTAGGAATCACATAAACTAGCAAACAAAAAAGTATCTCTTTGATAGATACTATGATGATAAATTCAATGAGTTCCACAAGTGAAAGTGGGGGAAAATGTTATTGGATGAGTATAAAATAAATTTTTGGAGTTACTAATGTATGTTAAGTACATTAGAGATGAAAAGTTAAAGATCCAACATCTTCTAAGTGGGTTACATCAATCCTATAAAGAGATAATTGAGTTTTATGAACCTTAAACTCTAGATGAGTCCATTACAAAGGCTAAGTATCGTTATGATAAAGAATGTGGAAGGAAAAGAAGAGGGATAAGCTTGATCAAAGAAAGAAAGGGTTCAAGTATCCCCATTATAAAAATCAGTAGAAGCAAGCAACTGAAGATGAAAATAAGGAAACCAAGTTGGTGGGAGAAAAGCCAAGGGAGCCTATTCAACATTTGGGGTGTGGAGAAGATCATTTTCTCATCAATTATCCACATTGAAATGGGAGTGTCAGGAATGTTCACAACATTCAAGAAGCTACAATCATAAAGGATGTAGCAAGGGCTATTGCTAGGATGTGTCCTTCACTAGAAGACCACAAGAAGATCACCAATCAACTATGGTTGAGGTTGAAGGTAAGATTGTTGAGTAATCTATTTCCATTTCCATTGATCCTAGATATACATAATTATGTTACTCATAAAATTGTTGAAACTTGTGCTTTTAGAACTACAAGCATAATAAGTCATGGTTTGTCTAGTTAGGCACTAGAACCAAGAGAAAGATTAGTGAAGTGGTGGAGAGATGTCCGTTAGATCTTAATGGAATCTTCACATTGGAAAATATAATATGTTTCCTCATGGTTTTTATGATGTCATCATTGGAATGTATAGGTTGGAATCACATTGAGTTAAACTTGATTTCTACAGTAAGTATTTTAAGTGCATTAATGAAGATAGAAACCTAAGGATAGTAATGGACATGTCAAAGGAAATTTATCTTAAGAAAAATCCAACCTTGTAGTTGAAGACATGTTTTAGAAAAGGTTGTCAATTATATGTAGACCATATGTCAAATGTGATAGAATATAAAGGTTCACAACTTGAAGACTATATTGTCTTGCAAGATTTCAATGATGTGTTTCCTTATGAAGTGTCAGGACTTCCTCTGAAAAGGGATATTGATTTCATAATTGATCTTGTGCTTGGAGCTACACAAGTGTCCAAAACTCCTTGTAGATTGAGTACCCTAGAATTAATGGAGTTGAAACTGCAATTACAAGAACTATTGGAAAAGAAATGCATTCAACCAATTGTAACTCAATGTCGGGCACCTATCTTATTTGTGAAAAAGAAGGATGGAACTCTCAAGTTGTGTATTATATAATAAATTGAGTAAAGTCATATGAAGAACAAGTATCCATTACCTTGAATTGATGACTTATTTGACTAGATGAGAGGAAAATTTTATTTGAGGTCTAGTTATCATCAAGTAAGAACTAAGGATGAAGAAATTCATGAGACAAGCTTTAAATTGGAACAAGATATGAGTCACTGTGAATTTGTAAATTCACAGTGGGCCATTTGGCCTCACTAATGCACCTTCTACTTTCAAGTGTCTTTATGAATATTATTTTCAACAATTACTCAGATAAATGTGTGCGTGTTTTTCTAGATGATATTGTTATTTGTTCTAATAATGAAGAAGAGCATGAGGAACATTTGAGGATGGTTTTGCAAGGGCCATGAGAGCATAAACTATATACAAAAATAAGCAAATGTAATTTTTACAAGAAGCATGTTCATTGGTTGGGTCACATTATTACAAAAGAAGGAAAATCTATGGAACAAAAAACGTTGAGGCTATAATGAATTGGCCAATTCCAAGGAATGTAATAAAGGTATGGACTTTCTAGTTATTATAAAAGTTTCATTGAAGGATTTTCCAAGATTGCACAACTATTTACTTCTTTGCAAAAGAAGGAGAACAAGTTTTAATGGACACTAGAATGTGAGGAACGTTTTCAAGTGTTGAAAAACTTCTTACTAGTACTCCAATTTTGAAGATAATAGATATAGAAAAGGATTTTGTTATGCGCGTAAATGTTTGTAGAGAAGGAATTAGCGTTCTTATATGGAGCGATAATGTGGTATGTTGTGAGTCTCAAAAATTGAAATAGCATGAGAAAAATTATGTCACTCATGGCTTATAATTTGTTACAATAGTGCATGGTTTTAAATGTGGAGGCACTATTTAATAAGAAATATATTTGAGCTTAGAATTGATCATAATTTCCTAAAATATATGTTTGAGCAACCAAGCTTAAATGATAGGCAAGCCAGATGGCTAGAATTTTTGTGTGAATTTGTTTTTCCAATGAAACACATAAAAGGAAATGAAAATAAAGTTGCTAATGCACCTAACATAATGTCAGGCTAGGAGGTAACTCCTCAAATGTAATTGATTTATTCATTCAGGTTGTTCATTATAATATACAAGAGGGAGTGACTGTTCAGTTCATCTCCCAATGACTCTCCATTTCTTCTATTATTTATTTACAGTAATTACAGTTGTTCACCCAATCCCTATGATTAGGTGTCAACATTTCCCCCTTAATCTGAAGGGATGTTAGTGAGTCCAAGCATCATTCTGAATCTTTCAAGCTTTTCTCTTCCAAGCGCTTTCGTGAGGATGTCTGCAATTTGCTCATTAGTGGAACAATGATGAAGATGGATTGTTTTGGCCTCAACATGATGTCAAATCAAATGATATTTTGTATTGATGTGCTTCGTTCAATCATGGAACTTTGGGTTCTTAGCCAACTTTATTGCTGAGGTATTGCCAATCATGAGTGGAGTCGATTGTACTTGTTTTACCTGCAAATCTTCAAGAATTTTCTTGAGCCACACAATTTCTTTTGTTGCCTCAGCTGCTGCCACATATTTTGCCTCTGTTGTGGAATATGCTAGAACTTATTGTTTGCGTGATCTCTGGGAGATAGCTCCTGATCCAAGACTCATAGCATAACCTGAAGTAGATACCCCAGTTTCTTTATCTCCATCGAAGTCTAAATCAGAGTATCCAATCACGCTGAAGTCACCCACCTGTGTATACTTGATTCAAAAGTCTTGAGTTCCCTTCAAGTACTTTAGAACTCTTTTTGCAGAAGACTAATGTCCCTCACAAGGCTTTTGCATAAACCTGGAGAGGATTCCAATAGCAAACGAAATGTCTGGTCTAGTAGTAGTTAGGTAGTTGAGACTTCCTACAAGTTGTCTATACTTTGTTGCATCCTCAAATTCTTTTCCTTCAATGGATGTGAGCTTTAAGTTTTGTTCCATTGGAGTAGTCAGAGGATTGCATTCAGTCATGCCAAACTTATTCAACAGATCTCCAATGTACTTCTTTTGAGAAAGGAATATGGACTTCGGATGTTGAGTTACTTCAATACCAAGATAGTAATGAACATAGCCCAAATCAATCAATTCAAAACCTTTCCTCAATTCCTTCTCTATGGATGCAATGTAGCTCTCATTGTTCCCTATCATCAAAAGATCATCTACATATACCACAAGATATACAACTGTTTTGCCAACCTTCTTTCACAATCGGCTGTTGTCTTTCTATTTTTGTTGGTCTTTGTTCTTCTTACCGTTGCTTTGTTCTGAGGCACCTTCATCATTAATCTTATTATTCTTTCAATCTTTATGTCCAATTTATCCTTTGACTGATAATTACTTTTCCAATTGTTGTTGTACTCTATCCACTCATCTTCAAATTTTTGTTTACTGTCTTCTCTTTGAAGTTGTTGGATCCTTACTACTGCCCTTTCATCCTTACCCTCTTGTTGTTGTCCAAACAAACTCTATTCAATATCTATAAATTTACTTTCAAAAAGTAAATTGTCCTCCAATTTCCTTTGTACTTGATTCCCCTCAAATACATCACTATGTTGTTCATCAGTTCCAACATATTTTCCTTCTTCTTCCTTGACAACCCTCAGTAATTGTCCTTCACTTCTTGACTGATTCTAACAATCAATTTAACTTCTTCAAGCATAGTATCTTCATGCATTTCTGTCCCAGCAACTTCCAATCTTCTTTAGTTCTAAAACTGACTCCTAAATTTGAAACATGTCTCTCTCATTTTCAACAAATCTTGTAATCATAAAACAATTATCAGAATTAAAAATATAAGGCTTCATTACCTTTTCCTTCTTTGGGAACATCTCAGTATGTTGTTATGAGTTTTCCTTCAATCCCTTTGTCAACACATCAGTATGTTGATTTAAACTCTCCTTCGTATCATCTGTTTCAATGATATCTCTCTGCTCTGGTTCACAATAATGAACTCCTCCTTTTGTAATTTCAATTTGCTGAACTTTCATTACCATCTCCTTTTCCTTATGATTGTCATTCATAATGATTTCTTTGTCTTCCTTTTTCAGCAATCTATCATGAGTATATATCCTCTGCTTTTCCAACTCCCTTCCTTGAAAGTCTAATTTTCCACATAACTCAATAATTTCAATTGGAGTAGAATTTGGAAATTTCACACAATTTTCCATACCTTCCTTTGTTATTGACAAATTATCAGATGTCCTTTCTCCCTTTGCTAGATCTTTTGCATAGGCTTCTTCTTTCTTAACATCTTTCAGTAGATGTCCTTCTTCTTCAATACATTTTGCCATGTTGTCCCTCTGTAACCCTTCTTCCAGAGATATCCTTGTCTCATCATCTGCATTAATATTCTCCTGCATTTGTTCTTCATCAATAACATTAATCAAATTCATTAGATTACATCTCTGAGACAATATTCCTTCATTCTTCATCAAAATAAGATCCTGATCTTCCATCTCTATGACAACATTAAATGACTGTCTTCTCTCATTGAGTAACTCATCCATAGACTCTTCCTGCTGTATCTAGTCAAATTTTTCCTCTTTTGAGAAATTTTCTTTGTCACCTTTTACTTCTATATCTTCATCTATTTGGAAGACATCTTCAAAAGGTTGCTCTTCTCCTGCAATACCTGCAATCATACACAAACTATCAGTTTTAAAAACATAAGACCTTGTGATCTCACTTGATGTTTCAGTCATCATATCTCCTTGTTGTTATGAATCCTTCATATGATTCATAAGGTCTTCCACAGATGTCCAGTCTTCATCTTCACCTGGAAGTTCACCCTATTCTATTTCACAAATGGAAACTTCCATTCTTAACTCATCTTCTCTAAGTTCTTCCACCAGGCTCTTCACTTGCCTCTATTGTAGCCTTTTTTGTAACTTAGACCATTTCACTACCTTTTTCCTCAAGACCCAACCTTGTCTTTGGCTTTCCTCTAGTATCATCCTTAATACATTGAGTTGTTCTTTCATCTCAGCAATCTCCTTGTCACATTCCTTTTGATTCATTCTCTTGTCATTTGCCTTGGCATTCCCTTTCTTCATTTTTCTTCTGTTGTGGCCTTCTTTAGAACCTCTATTATCTCTATTATGACTATCAATAGTCATCTTCTTCTCTATCTTCATGAGTTCCTCACTCACTTACTATGAGTTATATTAAATCCTTTGCAACAGCAAGTCCTCCCTGCTGCCACTTACCTCACCAAGCTTTCCTCTGTACTTGGTCTTTTGGCAAGCACTTGGTTCTCTATTCTCTGGAACCTCTTTGAGCACTTCTCTATGCTCCTTATAGGCTTCAACTCATCTGCACCTTTTAAGAACACAACTATCCTCTTGTACTTCAATAAAAAATGAAATAGTAGGTTCTGGCCACCTCTTCTTTCACTCAAAAACTCTTACCATCTTTCTTCATCCCTTAGCAATTCTACCCACATCCTTTATGGAATTGCCTTTGTGAGCTGAAACAATACCTCTGTAGTAACAAGTCTCTTTCTTTCTACATATGCCTCACTAAGCTTCTCTCCTCTGGGCTCAATCTTTTAGCATTTTTTTGGTTCTTTCCTCTGGAACAAATTGAGCACTCCTTGCTCTAGGTTGCCGCAATCTTCTCACCTTCCTTTGTTGTCACCTGTGTATCAATGTTATTCAAACCAAATATCATTCCCAAGCTTTCAAAATCTTGCTTCTCAGCTTCCTTCTGAGAACACTCTTATCCTCTATGTCCAACCTTCAGTTGGATTCTTTAGGTTCATTGCCACTTGTTTATCTAGTCTTTCATTCACTTTGTTCTTTAGAACATATTAGCTTTCCTTGTCTATCTGCTTCTATCAATATTTACTCTGTCTTTAACCTGCAAAACTCAAACCAGAGTTAAATAAAACAATACCTGCATGGCTTCACAAGCGGTCTCCATCCATTCTTCACATTTGAGTGAACCTTCACTTTCCTCAAGAAAACAAACATGATTGTGTTTTCTTTATGCTTCTGCAATGTCTTCTTAAGAGTATCACTTACTCTCATCTTATGTCATGTCTTCTACTTATCAGATTCAAATAACATGATCTCCTCTTTCTTTTGCAATCACATTTGTATTCTGCACGATTCTGCTTTAATTAAAAAAAGCTTTAAACTAGCTCTGATACCACTCTGATGCAGGAAAAAACCTGCGATACCCACAGTATGTAATTAAAATGCATAATCTTATCAATCCCGTGAATTTCTATGACCTGCTTGGTTAAACCTTCATAAATTAAGGATAAGGCCCCATAACTAAATCTCATGTGGAATGATTCAACAACTAACTCTAGTTTGACCCTTAGTTAATCCTTTTCGCGAAACCTTTCAACTTAATAGAATATATCTTCGAAACTCCCGATTTGCAATATGTGATTGCCCTTTCCACCATTGATTTCGTCCATCAAATCAACGGTTGTTGCAATATCGCATCACACAAGCATGTGACTTCATTGCCTCTCTCATATGATATGTGATAACACAACCAAACTCCAATTAATTTAAAGCCGCACCTATAACCTCCTCGAGTCCACTCTCCACAAATCTTTTCGCTTCAATCTCCACCGTCGATCTTACCTTCAATCTGATGGTTGATGTCTTCCCCTGATCAACAAACTAACCTGACGTTTTATAACTGTTGATCAAGATCCTCCTAATCCGACAATCCACAATGATATCGTGTGGATCACTTACGCGATGGTTACCGCCCTTACGAAGCCGATAGGGAATATAAGTCCTTGATCTATAGAAGTTCGGGTCCACCCTTGAGGCTAAAGTTTGATCTCTTTCCATCCTAATATCGTTGGATGATGAAGGCCACCAAATCCTACGGTCTGTGGCCCTTCAACTAGCACACGGGTTATCAACCAACTTAACCCCGTAGTGGATATTGACGTAAGCATTGACTGTGGGATCGACAATTAGGATTTACTACGGGACTTCAACCATGATCAAGGGAATTTGTTCTCTCCTACCCTCACTGCTCTTTGCTTTGGTTTTATGCCATTTCTTCAATGTCTTCCTGTGGTTTAGACTTCCTTTAGGATTCTCGTCCTTCGTTGTTCTGCCACAACTCTCTCCTTAACTTAACTCTAGTGGCGCCTTTATGCTCCTCCACCTTCACTCTAACACTAAAGGCTTTCTCCTGTACTATTGATGTGTACAAAGCCGTAACACCTCTCTGTTACTCTTCTCTGAATTTCGCCTCCCTTTTGGATCTGCACCTACAACCTATGTTACACAAAATAACTCAAGATCATATACAATATACATCTCAATTACTCAATACACACACATGAACTCAGAATCGAGTTGTCTATTTAATAAACATGTATTTACACATGAAATCTTTCCTTGGCCTGATCTTCTGTATCATTGGCCTTTGTTCCTCTCTGCCCGTAGGCTTAACTGATTCTTTGACTCACTAACTACTCTCTAAGTACTGACTCTCTCTGCCTTTTAGGTTTACATTTATGCAAAATGTTATGTTGAACTAATGTTAGTTCAGATCCTTAATCTGCTGAACTAAATCCTAAATATCCTCTAAATCCACTTTTGACTCCTACTTATCCCTAATAATCCTCTCTAGCTCCTCGAATCATGAAACTACTTTCTAGTCCAAGACTTACAATTGATTTCTAACTCTCTCATCATCATTAATCACCCACGTTCTCTTACATTCGAGAGCATTTACAAATATCCTCACAATATCTAATTAATTCCTACTTTAACCACTCAAGACCCCTGAAATCAACTAAAACATAATGAAATTGCTGAGCTGTATGCTCCTGCATCAATTGATTCAGGTAGTACCCATAATTTTGTTCATTGTAAGATAGCCAAGGAATTGAATTGATTCCTATATCCAGCATCAAAATGTCAAGTGATTGTTGCAAATGGAGGAACCATAAATGGCTTTGGAAAGTGCCATAATAGCAAGCTATCCATGGGAGAATATGTGTTGAATAGTCCAATGCTTTCGATTCCAATGGGTGGTACTAATGTTGTACTAGGAGTCTAATGGCTACAATCTTTGGGTACGATAGCTTTTAATTTTCAAGAACTTTTCTTGAATATTTTTTTCGGAAGGAAAGGAAATTGAATTAAGGGGTATCATAGGAAAATCGAGAAAGATAATCAACTCTAGCGGTATGAAAAAGCTTCTAAAGAAAGAACAATGAGATGTAATTGCACAATTATATTTGCTAGAGGTTCCCACATCGAAATCATCTATTTCTCTGGATCTCCAAAAAGACTTGGAAAATCATTCCAAGGTATTTGAGACTCCTAAAGGCCTCCCACCTATTCATGATCATGATCATGCTATTCATTTGATTCCAGGAAGTGTTCCTCCAAACATCAGGCCTTATAGATATCCCTTTGCCCAAAAGAGTGAATTTGAATGCATGGTTGCAAAAATGGTAGAGGCTAGTATAATTCAATCTAGTCAAAGTTCTTTCTCTGCTCCAGTAGTATTGGTGCACAAGAAGGATGGATCATGGTGTATGTGTCCGGATTATAGGGAGCTCAACAAGATCACTATTAAATATAAATTTCCCATTCCTTTTATTGATGAATTATTGGATGAATTGCATGGAGCAATTTACTTCACAAAGTTGGATCTTCATTTAGGATATCATCAAATCAGAATGAAGATTGAAGACGTTTCGAAAACAACTTTTAGAACTCATGAGGGTCATTATGAATTTTTGGTCATGCCTTTTGGCCTTACCAATGCACTTTCTACATTTCCAGGTTTGATGAATTTCATTTTCAAACCCTTCCTTAGAAAAATTGTGTTAGTATTTTTTGATGATATACTAATCTACAACAAGTCTTGGAAGGAGCATGTTCAACATGGTTACAAAGTGCTCAAACTATTGGAGGAGAAACAATTATATGCAAAAAACTGCAAATGTTTCTTTGGATTATAAGAGGTGGAATATTTGGGTCATATTGTATCTCATGAAGGTGTTAAGGTGGACCCTAGAAAAATTAAAGCCACTAAGGAATGGAAAATCCCCACATCCATAAAGAATCTGCGAGAATTTCTTGGGTTGAGAGGGTATTATTGCAAGTTTGTTAAGAATTATGGGAGAATAGCAGCACCTCTAACAACATTACTAAAGAAAGATGCATTTTCTTGGACTCTAGAAGCAACGAAGGCCTTTGAACATATTAAAGAGGCAATGTGCTAAGCACTGGTCTTAGCTATACCAGACTTCACAAAAACCTTTATTGTGGAATGTGATGCCTGAGGAAATGCAATTGGTGTTGTTTTAATGCAAGAAGAAAGACCCGTTCCTTTTGAAAGTTGTCAAATCAAAGGAAAGTATTTACACAAAGCTATTTATGAGAAGGAAATGTTAGCAATAGTACATGCACTTAAGAAATGGTGACCTTACCTAATGGGAAGACACTTCAAGGTAAAAACAGATCATGTTAGTTTTAAATACTTTTAAGAACAAAGATTATCTTCAGAAGAGCAACAAAAATGGGCCACAAAGATGTTGGATTATGATTTTGAAATCATCTACAAATAAGGGAAGCAAAATGTTGTTGCAGATGCACTCTCAAGAAAGGATGAGGATGTGGAAGCATTGCTTTGTGCCATTTCTATTATCTAACTAGATTGGATAAACAAAGCAAGGGATGAATGGAAGGATGATGAAGAAGTGTGGGTACTCATTCAAACGTTGCAGCAAGATCCTAGTACATATGGTACATTTAGATGGAAAAATGATTCGTTATGGTAAAAAGATCACTTATACCTTTGTAAGAATTCCCAACTCAAACAAAAGATTCTTCTGGAATTGCACACTTCTCCCTTAGGAGGGCATTTAGGATTTTTAAAAACTTACCATAGGTTTAAGAAGGATTTTTTTGGGGATGGCCCTAAATCTAATATTCAAAAGTTTTTGGCGGAATGTTTGGTTTGCCAACAAACTAAAGTTGAGACAATTAAGACCCTAGGTCTATTAAAACCTTTATCCATTCCAAGTCAATGTTGGGAAGATGTTTCAATGGATTTTATCATAGGTTTACCCAGGTCCGAAGGAAAGAGTGTCATCATGGTGGTAGTTGATAGACGTACCAAGTTTGCACACTTTTGTGCATTATCTCATCCATTTAAATCCAGTACAATTGCTACTGCATTTATGGTAACAATTCAAAAGCTACATGGAAACCCAAAGATTATTGTAAGTGACAATGATACTATTTTCACTGGAAATTTTTGGAGAGAATTATTTTTGGGTACTCAGTTAGCTCGTAGCTCATCTTATCATCCTCAATCTGATGGGAAAAATGAGATAGTGATCAAATGTTTTGAAGGATATATTTTTTGCTTTGTATCTGATAAACAGACACAATGGGTCAAATGGTTACCTCTGGTTGAATGGTGGTATAACACTTCCTTCCACACTACAACAGAAATGACCCCATTTATCGCACTTTATGGATATCATCCACCATCCATCACATCATATTTAAGAGAAAATTCTAAGGTTCAAGCTGTGGAAGATCACATCGAGCATAAAAAAAGAGTTCTCCAACTCTTAAAGGATAACCTCACTGTGGCGTAGAATAGAATGAAACAACAGGTAGATCAACATCATAACGAAAGAAGTTTTGATGTAGGTGACTGGGTACTTCTACGACTACAACCATACAAAAAAATGCCCCTCAAGAAAACTAATAAGGATAATAAATTATCACCAAAGTATTATGGTCTATACAAGGTGTTGCAAAATATTGGTACTATGGCATACAAATTGGAACTTCTTGCATCTTCCCGAGAGCACCTATTTTTCCATGTTTCATACTTAAAGAAGGTTATAGGTGACAAGCTCCCAGTTCAAACGATATTGCCAGAACTTGATGAGGAAGGAAAAATCATATTGGAACCTGAAGTAGTCATAGAAACAAGAACTCGATCGCTGTGAAATTGGACAATTTCAGAGTATGTCATCAAGTGGAAGAACTTACCTGTTGAAGATTCCACATGGGAGGATGAAAATTTTATACAGAAGCATCTAGAACTACTCAAGTGTTGACGACAACAATTTTTTTCAAGGAGAGGGGCATGTTAGGTCCCTATAATACTAATGTATTCCCTTATTATTATTTTCATTGTAGCCCCTTATTGTTATTTTTGTGCCCATGTTGTCCCCATATTGTTATTATTGTGCCCCATAGAAGGCCACTATTGTTATTGTTGTGCCCTTACATTATTATTGGTATGCCAACTCTGATTATATTATGACCCCTTACACTCCTATATATAGAAAGTAGGTCTTTTCATTTGAATCATTCAACAATTGTTCATTTGTGTAATGTAAAGGAGGTTTCCCCCTCGAAGAGGCTACTTTTGAAGTCGTTGGTATATCTCTTTCTTCTATTTTGTGAGATGGTTGCATAACAATCAGTTTCAAGTAGCTGATGAATTTGGCTTTACATTAGCAAAGAAAGACTTCAAGGTGAAGGTAAAAAGCTGAAACCAATCTGTTATGGTCCATTTAAAATAGTGGAAAATATTGGTAATAATGCTTTCAAGCTTAATTTGGCTTCATTTATGAAAATTTATTCCGTTGTTAATGTTGAAAATTTGAGATTGTATGAGCATCCTTTGATTGAATATCAAGGAGAAAGTGTAAATATTCCATCAATTGAAGACTTTTCTCCAGAATTCATTGATGTGCTTCAACAAGACGCTATACCTGACAGAAGAATAAGGACAACAAAAAGGGGAAATGTTGATTATCTTTGAGTGGGTCTCAAAGGTACAAATCCATCAAAGGCTAAATGGATTGAAGAGAGGAAGGTGAGGAAACAATACCCTCATCTTTTCAATAACTGAATATAATCTTTTGGGGTCCAAAATCTTCCAGTGGGGAGGAGTGACCAGGTGCTAAAAAATTATGCTAAAAAATCAAAGTGTTAGAATTCTATTAAACTTAGCTTAATATCTAAGAGCTCGTCATTCTGATTAAAATGGTGTGAAAGACACTCAAATCAGAGCTCGTATGCAGAAGTTAGAGCAAGTCAAAGTTCAAGTTTGACTTGTCTACATGGCAAGATTGGATGACGTGGCAAATCCCTTCAGTGAATGAGAAGGAAACAAGTGGCAAGTCGCCATTGGTCCCCGAATTTTGCAAATCACAGTCGCCGGTGGAAAGATGTTTCAAATCGACCCCAGAATAACCAGGGTTGCGATGTGATAAGGCAATCACAAATCACAATCACAGTCGGCGAAGTGAGTGAAGTACGACAAAATTGGCCCCCGACAAGGTTTGGGTTGCGATGTGATCGATTTCTATTGCAAATCAAAATCGGTGGATAGGTCCCGCATCTGTATAAAACCTCGTTTATCCGTTGAATTGTGAAATGCGATAAAGTCCACGGATGCGATGCCACTATAAATTGCAATTTAATATCTCGTCGGGTTCGCGATATCTCAATCACAAAATGCTCGTTTCTATTCACATACCATAAACCCACAACACTTGCCGATTGCGATTTGTGATATGACCGACAGGTTATGGCCCGCGGTGTGGCAAAATATTCACCCGGTTAGCGGATTTTGGAGCAAAAATGGGGGCTTTTGCCGGTTTTGGAGAAATTTTTGGAACTAATAGTGGGAGAACTAGGAGAAGTCATAAATTCTTCAGTTCTTATCCAAATTGGATGAAAAAAGAGGCTAGATAGCCATTTTTTAGTGTTTTGAACTCATTGAGACAAGTTTCAAAGGCATTTGAGCATTGTAAACACACCTTTGTTGTAATTTTGAGCATAATAGAGGGGCCCAAGCGTTGGAAGCTGGACCAAGGAGATGTAGCCCAGGAGGGGTGAACTCCTCATCAAATATCTGTGTTTTTTGTTGTATTTTGATATTCTTTGTTGTTATTTCACTATTGTTCAACACATGTTTTATGTTAAAATGGTTTATGACATTTACATAAGAAACTCTCATGTGAATCAATTAATTAAGCAAAAATAGTGAATCCTTAAGCACTTGATAAGCAAATGATAATTATATTGGGTTTTATTATGAATGGGGAATTATCACAACAATTCTAATATGCACCATTTCAAATCACCCCCAATGATCTAGATCAGTGGTATCAGAGTGGTCTTCTCTTTCTCTGTTTTTTTTGTGCATGTCCCCAATGAGGTCGGGGTATAGGGAATTGGGGCTTGAACTGGTCGAACCTCTATAATACTGAACATTACATAGCTAATTATTCTATATATGGCATTTTGAGAGCCAAAACCCTAACTACCTGTGGTCCCGCTATTAATGAGGGTAAACCACCTAGTGGGAATTTTTTCTTAAAGATGACCCTTTTACATTAAGATGCTAACACATCACCTGTGTAGGAAGCTATAGTCCGTGCCTAGTATGCGTAAGGATGGAATGAAGGAGGATACCACCTAGCACACGGATTCTAGACACCTCACTGACCTCGATGGCCTCCCATGTAGGAATAAAAGAAATACGAGGGAGCAAGAGATCCTTTAAAAATATTGTTTGAGGAAGCCCTTGAGTGACAAAGGAACACGACGATGGAAAAATTTGCCTAGATCCTTCAACGGATACCCACCAGCGATGCATCTTCTTCAAACAACCACCCTGAAAGTGCCACTCCCTTTAACGTACAAGTCAAATTTGAAATTCCCATATTTGAAGGTTAGATAGATGCAAATGTCATAGATAAATGGTTAAATATGTTCGAAGGATATTTTTCAATTCATGATTTTTATAATAGGGAGAACATTACTTTTTCACTCCTCAAAGTCGGCCCCTACATCAAGGACTAGTGGGAAACCTACTGTGAGTAGAGGGACGAGAGGGAACCCTCACTGTTTTCAACCCCACCCATTTGGAATTCTTTCTGAGACGCCATCAAGGAACAATATTACCCTATTGGGCACTATGAGGAGAAGTACATACAATGGTCTATGCTGTAGCAACAAAGGGATCAAGATGTGCATGAGCTGATGAATCTTTTCCATACCTTGCACACAAAGTTGGGTATCAAATATTCTGAGAAACATCTGGTGCTCAAGTACCATGGTTGTTTGCACAAATACATTCATGAGGAAATGGAGTTCCAGGACATCTCCTCACTTGGTGTAGCATACTGATATGTTGCCAAGATTGAGAAAATTCATGAAGAAGAAACGAGACTTTGGATCTGCAAACCCAAAGCAGAGAAAAGGTGCCCCCAAGCCAAAAAGAAAAGGGTAGAGCTAGGTCGCGAAACCCCAGGAAAAATGATCTAAGATGCAAGCTAAGAATAATGGGAAGGCAAAGAAGTACACTGACAAGTGGTGTGAGTTCCACAAAACTCCCACTCATAACATGAACAAATGTCTTGCAAAGCAGGCACTGGTGGTCGAGCTAAAATACTCAGAGATAGATGCATGCTCCGATTCTAAGCTGGAAGCTGACAAGGGAACTAAAAAGTGAAAGTATATCATTAAAGCAAAACCCACTGCAATAGTAGACACCACCAAGTTCCAAAAGCCAGAACTCGAGGATCTAGAGGAGGGGGAGCACCTCTTCCACTTGTAGATGTGGGTAAAAGGTTTATTGGTGCAATTCATCGTTGATAATGGGAGCCTGAAGGAATTAATCTCAATCGAGGTCGTTAAGAGACTGAAGTTACTATCAACGTCACATCCATAGTCATACACCATTAGGTGGCTCCACGAAGGGCGAGATCTTCATGTCAACCAGCAGTGCCTCTTGCCTTATAGCATCAAGCCCTTTTTAGATGAGGTATTGTGTGATGTTGCCTGTCTAGAAGTTTGTGATGTTTTATTAGGCCAGCAATACCAATGGAAACATCATGTTATATATAAATCTGGACTTCATTCTATTATTATTAGGTCAGAAATTGTAAAGGATACCAGTGGTAGCATCGCTTACCACCTATTCTTTGTTCTCTGCTAAATAATGTAGTGAGATCATTTCTTGAACTGAGAAATTTGTCTTCCTTATGGTTCACCCTTAGAGAAAGAGGTGTTGATTTTGGGTAGCACCGAATGTGCTCTAGCCAAGAAAATTGGTGGAGAGGCTAAGGCACGTGAGATATCTAATACCCAAAAAGGGTTTGGAAAGATTCTAAATAGTTTGGGAGCTATTAAAATAATTAATATTTTTAATGGAGTCCCTAAGTCTAAACTTAGGGAAAATAAAATATTAATGTGAATTAATATAAAACTGTGTTAGAATGGTCCAAAATTCATCGATCAAGCCAGATCTAATATTAGCCATTGATTAGGGACTTAATATAAGTTGTTGATTTGTCAACGAGAAAAATATAAGAGGAGGCTTGAGGGTCACTTGGAGAACACACCAAGAGATCAAAAATTTCGACTTTGTGGGGCTGGGTTTGCTGAGAAAGTTGAGAGACTGATCAGAGTTGGAGCTGAGGGGTAGTGAATACAGAAGTAGAGAGGCAGAGATAGCACTGGGAGAAATAATGTAGTAGCTGGAGAGAGGGACGCAGAAGTAGGCAAGGGTTCACGTAGAGCCATCCAGGAGCTACGCAGTGCCTTAGAGTGCCAGCATGAGTGACGCAGAGGGCCAGAGGACTAATGCAGTGCCTCTAGAGGCTGACGCAAGCCAAGTCAGGGTGATATTGGGCTAACCTTGGGCCAGAGAGAGGTTGACATAGTCCCGAGAGGCTGACTGTGGGGTTTCGTGAGGAAGATTGGAGCTGTAGAGCTGTCGGAGTGTTTAAAAGGGGTTTCAACTAGAACATTTGCTTCCGAGTAGAGAGGTACCACTACCAAGATTTTTCTCTGTTGGGTGAGTTGGATTTGGCACCCAGATTGTATTCTGAAACTACTTAATAAATCAAACCCTCAGATAGTTGCACTGGTTTTCCCGCATTCAGTTTTTTTGGGGACATTAGTCCAAAAACAACAGTGTCACTTGTGTGCTTGTTTATATTTCCTTTAGTTGATGATCTATAATGTGTTGAGCATATAATTATATTTATTTCTAGTATTTACATGGTAAATAACCTGTTAATTAACAAAATAAGTAGGTAGGAATAAATCAATAAAGTGCATGAAGGGTTTCTAACGTGTCAGACTTAGCTAGATTTGTTACCCAAATTGTATTATGAAATTTCTTAATAAATTGAACCCTTAGATAGTTGCATCAGTTTTCCCGCATTGGGTTTTTCCGAGGACATTAGTCCAAAAACAACGATGTCACTTGTGTGCTTGTTTTTATTTCCTTCAGTTGATGATCTATAATGTGTTGAGCATGTACTTGTATTTATTTCCATTATTTACATGGTAAATAAATTGTTAATTAACATAACAAGTAGGTAGGAATAAATCAGTAAAGTGCTTGAAGGGTTTCTAATGTGTCAGAATTAGAAATTCCAACATGGTATCAAAGCGTGGTTGAAGATCACAGGAGAACTGAGGACATCAGTCGAACAGAGCAGCAATAGTAGAAAACAATTATTCCGAGTGACAAAAGCTATTCCTAGAAGAGTAGTAGCAAGGAAGGGGTGACGCGGTTCCTGTGCCATCAATATTGATCCGAGAAGAGGCAACGCAGAGGTTGAGGGAGGCAAAGGTAGGTTCACGCAAAGCCACACAGAGGCTAGGAGGCTGAAGCAGTCGGCTGAGGAGGTTGCTTTGCCGGTTTTGGGATTGCGTAGAGCCTAGGAGCTCTAACCTTTAGGTTGCTGGGGTTTAGGAGGCTGTGGGTAAGTTGCAGAGTGAAGCTAGTGGGGTACTGTAGTCAGAACAATACCTAATAGGGCAAAGCCAAGGTATAGGGAGTTGTTGCCGAGGTGGATTTCTAGCCAAGGAATCCAGATCGGTGTTGCAGTTGCACAAAAAATTGGAGAGGGGCATCTCGACATTGGCAAAAGGGTTTCCAGGAGGGAAATCAAGGCTTAGAGGGAGTAATACCGAGAAATTCCAGGAGGGAAGTAGAGGAGTAGCGAAATGGCACTACACAGAGTAAGAGACCAAGACAGACTGGATGGAGCCTCAAAATTTGTAGTATGGAAGCCCAGAATCTTATCTGTACTAGAGAGGAATCATGTCAAGCACTTTGCCTTGAGGAAGATAGCTATCCCAGTCGATTCGGCTGATAACGACAGATACAAGGATGCAATGGCGAGGGCTAAGAGTATCATCCTTGACAGGGTTAAGGATCATATAGTACCACATATTTCCAAGAATAACATGGCACAGGAGATGTGGGAGGCCTTGACCAAGTTGTATCAGCATACTTCCGTGCAGAGGAAGATGCTACTAGAAAATCAGCTTCGATCATACAAGATGAAGAAGGGAGAATAGATCGACCCATTCCTCAGTCGACTGAAGAAGATTCGAGATCAGCTGGTTTCCATAGGGGCAAGGCCAGATCCATAATTGATGGTGAGAACAACCCTGAATGCAATCTCAGAAGACTGGGAGGTGTTTGTCCAGAGCATACTAGGCAGGGCGACCCTTCCATATTGGGAGGAAATGTGGGTTGTTCTTCACCAAGCAGAGATTAGAAGGCTGAGCAAGGCGGGAAGCAACAGCAAGGGGATCAGAATCAAGAAGGAGGAGGTGGAGGAGGATGTTGCCCTAGCATATGAGGGAAAGTAGGAGAAACGAAAGAAGAAGGACCTCTCCAAGGTCAAGTGCTTCCATTGTGGGGAGTTGGGTCATTATGTGACCCAGTGTCCAAGGAAGAAGAGTAAGGGAGAGGCCTCCAAGACCAAGGCAACACCAGCAAAGGCAGAGAAGGAAGTGGAAAGAGACAATGATTATGCCATGAGTGCTCATGTGCCACTTCAGAAGAAATGGGGAGACATCGAGCTGTAGTCGCATCTTTACAAGAGTGATCTAGAATTTAGCACCACATACCAAATGCTCCTGGAAGGCAAGCAAGTTCCATAATTTCACCTCCAGGGTACACTATTATGCCACCTGGGTCACCTCTATGTACCATTAAGCGAGAGTGCTAAGATTATTTGGGAGGTGCACTATAGTCGGGTTGTTGGACATTTTGGGGTAGAAACAATAGTGGTAGTGTTGTAGAAGTATTTTTATTGGCCAAACTTTTGACATAATGTTGGGAATTACATTAGATCCTGCACTGCCTCCATCATTGCCAAACCTACAATCAAGAAGCAAGGCCTGTATAATCCTATGTGTACTCCTAGCCCGCCCTAGGAATCCATCTCCATGGAGTAAATGTTGAGCCTTCCTTCTACCAAGCATGGCAACCACTGTGTTTTTGTGATCATCGACAAATTCTCTAAGATATCCATTCTTGCGGCCTAGAAGAAGAGTATCATAGAAAAAGCCACTGCCAAACTCTTCTTTGAATGAGTATGGGTACAGTTTGGGATCCCACAATCCATTATCTTAGATTGGGACAACAAATTCATAAGTACATTATGGTCAATCCTCTGGTCATTGTTGGATACCAAGCTCACAAAGTCCACGACCTTCCACCCCCAAACTAATGGCCAAACAAAGGTTGTTAATAGGATGATCATGCTCATCCTACTCATGTACAACTTGAAGCATCCACACACATGGGATGAAACCCTCCCTTATGATGGGCACAACTACAACAGAGCCCTCTAGAACTCAACTCACTACAACCCCTTTCAGGTGGGGTTGGGATTCCAGCCACTAAGTCTCATGGATGTTTCCATACCAGTTGTAGCTACTCAAGCAGATTTGGCTGATGTCCAATTCGAAGTTGATAGAACTACCAGCTTCATTCAATACATTTAACACATGTTCCAGCAGGTCCATGACATATTGGACAGAGAAAATGTTAATTACAAACAACATCATGATCAACATCGGGTGCCACGCAAGTTCCAGGTGGGCGAAAAAGTTTAGTTACATTTGTAGAAGGACTGCCTCACTAGGGCCCACAACAAGCTTCACCCACTCTAATATGGGCCTTACACTGTCACTAAGGTTGTAGGATACAATGCTTTCAATATCAATGTTCCACCATTCCTTAGCCTACACCCAACATTCAATGTGGATCAGCTACATCCATACTTTCCCTCGTTACTGGACACATCAGACATTGTTGAGTAGTTGACACCAACAGAGCTCAACTCAAGCTGCATCGAACAAGCCATGATTGATAGGATCATGGACACACAGATCAAGAACACTCTCCAGCAGAGGATCCAACTATATTGAATTGTCAAAGAAGGTCAACTCCTTCACTAGGGTGTGTCTCACTAGGGACCAGGTTCAACAAAAAATTCCTCACCTCATGGAGGCTTTGTACACAATGGATACCATTTCTTCCTAAGGTGGGAGGAATTCCAAGTGGATGTTAGTGGCCACCCACCTATTCCACCTAGAACTCTTGTTGGTTTCATCATTTTCCTTGATTATAACACAATTTACTATTTTTAGCAGTTTTTTTGGGTCCTAAACTTTCAGAGTTGTTTTGACCTCCTAAACGACGTTTTTTTGAGGTCTACAGCAAGCCTATGGGCATAGGCAAGGGCTTGCCGCAAATATTTTAGCACTCGGATAGAACTTTCTAACTAGGTATCGTATGCACTAAACGAAGATCATATGACCAAGTTACGACCTCGGGAAGTTGGTTGTACAACTAACACCAATAGGGCCCACAAACTCTTGGCACTCAATATCTAGGGTTAAGGTTTTGGTTGTTTAGAATTTCCCTTTGTTGTTCAATAATAAAAAGGCCTTTGAGCCTCATTGTAACACAATTTAGAGGCATGTAGTCACCACATATATTCTTAGAGATAAGTTACCATCGACTGAGCTAGTTTATTTCCATTATGTATGTAAGCATATTTCAGTTCTTAGATATTAATGAAATGAAGATTTATATTTGTTGCATCTTTGTGTTTACGTTTATATATGCATTTCATTTTACTCCTTCATAAATATGGATCAAGAGGAAATATGATGGATGATATTAATAAAATGTCATATTCTAGACATCCAACCTACCATAAAATAATTGTTGCAACAAGAAAACAATATTTTTTCCCATGGATGAAGATAGATGTTTCTATAAGCACTGACGAATGTATGAAATTCTAGCATGTTAAGTCCAAATATCAACACCGAATAGGTTTATTGTATCCTTTTCTAATTCCAGAATGGAAATGGAAATTATGACCATGGATTTTATCACCCAATTACCAACTACATCAAGACAACATGATTATAACATGTTTGCGGTGGATAACTTATCTAAATCAACTCATTTTATTCTTGTAAAATCCATTGATAATATTGATGATATCACAATTATATTTATGAGAGAAATATTCAAATTGGATGGATTACTGAATGTACTTGTATTTGATAGGGACACAAACTTTACATCCAACTTTTGGAAGAGACTTTTAGGAAAGCTGGGTACCTAACTGAATTTTGCTTATCATCTAGAGACAACTGGACATATTAAAAGAGTAAATAAAGTTACTTGAGGATATATTTCACATGTATGTAATGGATAAACCATCCAAGTGGAAGGATTATCTACACATGTTATAGTTTGCATATAACAATGGGAATCAAATTCCATTGAAAAAAAGTCCATTTAAAGCTTTTTATGGCATAAGATGGAGGACCACTAGTGAGCTATAATAATATAGTAACATAGTATTGGTTGAGCAATTTTTTTTAAGGAGGTGGAGTAGGAAGTTGTTCATACTAGGCATAGAGTTCATAAGGAATTTCAAGTTGGGGATCATGTTTATCTTCAAGTGAGGCCAAATAATAGTTTATTGAATCTTGAAAGTTGTGCCAAGTTAGCACTAGGATATTATGGACCATTTAAAGTGCTTGAAAAAATAGGGTTAGTTGCATTTTCATTACTCGCTACACTAAAGCTCACAATGTTTCCCACATTTCTTTTCTTATGAAATATGTACATGATTCTAACCATCTAATTAATTGGGATGTGATCTAGATGGAAGAGGAAATATTCCAAATAATTCCACTATGCATCCTTAATAAGAAAATAACATTACACTAAAATCAAACCATTGGATAGGCAAAGTTGCAATGGAAGCACTTTAGTTTGGATGAAGCCACTTTGGAGCTAGAGGATGCTACGAGGGAAGAAAACCTATTTTTTTTCCAAATTTCAAGTAGGACCAAGGTTGATGTTATTCTAAGGGGAAGGAGAATGGAATACCCTAGTTTTGACTCTTAACATTTATTAAGTAAAGTTATGTAAAAGTTGCAAATATGTGAATATGAATTCCTAGTGTGGATCTCAAGGTTAAGGCTCGACTATTAAATGGCTAGGCATGTATGACATAAACATACACATATGGATCATGTGTTAGGCTTGGGATGGTATAATCAAGATATGTAAATATTAATGTTGGAATATAATATAAGGGTCCAAGAGGTTGTGCAGAGAATAAAAGGAGTTGTTATTCCATTAGATGTGTAGAGAAAAGTGGGGCTATGGGAACTTAAATCTTCCATTGCCAAGTTTCATCCTTGGAAATCATCTCTTTTTCACCATGTGAGCTTTAAATTAAGTCATCCACCTTATTTTAGTTGTTAAAACCAATCATTATATGCATGTGAGAGGTTGGTGGAAAATTCCTCTCTTGTATTTATGTGAACACGGGGAATAGTATTTTCCTTAGGGGAGTTATAAGAATTCTACAACCCCAAATTTAGTAATGTTAGTCGACTTTTCACTAAAATATTTTCTTTCAAATGACTAAGGAATTTATTCCAACATTAAGACATTAAGAATTTAGACATTCATGTTTTTCATGTTATGCTCTTTACATATCCATGAGAAACCTAGAAATTAAGTTGAGATGAAATAATGATGATTGTAGGTGAAAATAAAGTTTTGGCAAGTTAGGAAATGTTTGATACTCTTTGGGTACTTTAGAAGCCAAGTATTGATCTTGCAAGAAAATATTAGAAAGCATACAAAAAATTGGAATCTTTTTGCACACATTTGGAGCATTGTAAGCAAAAGGTACTCTAAGGGATTGCTAAGCAAAGAAAGGATAAGTACTCCTTGTGCTGCATGGTGTAGTAGAAGATATTTCCTTAGTTATTGATGGTTGGATGATATTCTTGTAACTTTTTGTGGAGAGGGGATTGTAAAAGCATGAGAGTAAATACGTTGGGTTGAGAGTGAGAAGCCTTTAATTATTCCTTTGCCCTAGTAACGTCATAGCCCAACTTGGGGGTTGTATCTGTATGATATACCTACGATTGAGTGGAAAATTTCTCTTACATGACCAATTTATTGTACCTTATTTAATTAAAAGATAATTTTCTTATCATTGTCTATGGATATGACAATTTTAAATTTATTTTCTAGTATGAAAGTCATTGTATTATGCATAGTGTGTGTGATTATGTTGCTAGTTCCATTCCATTTCAGTTCTTCACACCTACACATGCATTAGATTAAATTTTGGACATTATTGGGAGGTTTTAATTAGTTGTTATCATGAAAATTTGGCCAATGTGGCTTAGAATTTGGGATCTTGTGGTTATAGATGCTTGTCATATGGTGGGATTACTAGATAGGGACATTACATGTTATATCCTAAAACCATACTGCACAAAACCAATCCTTGTCACAATGAAGGCAATTCTAGTTCCATTTAGGAGGATACTCACTATCACCATAATAATACTCCTCCCACTTTAGGTTGGAACTTTTCCATCTCGCGGGGGGGGGGGGGGGGGGGGAGATTTTCTCTACAATATCAATGAGGATTAATCCTTCAAATATTCAAGATACTAAATGAATATACAAAAATAAAGTATGAAATATATTAGTTGAATTTGTTGTGGTTTATGCCTAATTTTTTTCCCCTGAGGAAAAATCGTAATTTCCATTAATATTTGAAAATTACATGTTGTAGATGCTTAAAGAAGCATATGTTATAGGATGGGGCGATCCTCCCTTTAGATATACAATGTACAAAAAACCCCGTAGGGTGTGCTGATAGTAAGTGCATAATTACATGTCAAAAAATAATATAGACATAATATTGTTCAGTGTGAATATGTACAAGTGTAGATCAAAATATATCATGTAAGAAAGCCCTTACGACCCTTATGTTTTGATGTCAATATATGGCCGATGATAATACTCATAGTGGTCCATATCCTGCTGCTCCTGTATCAACCATGTACCATGAGGCTGGACTGCAACCTCCTTAGAAATCTGATTGGAAATCTAGTTGCATTCCCTGTAGATATGATGACATACAATGGTGTCAAATTGGGCCCTTAAAATAAGTACATCATCCAATATATATCTTAGAGTGTATGCGTGGAAATTAGATATACTGTTGAACCAATTTATAATGATCTTGGAGTCACCAAAAACTTGTAGATGCCTACATTGTTTTTCTAAAGAAAATTGCAAGAGGTGTCTAAGGGTGAGCAGTTCAACATAGTTATTAGTCCTATTACCCAACCCCATCTGTATTTTGAAGAAGTGGGTCTTAGTTAAGTGTAGTAAGGTTCCCCCCCCCGCCCCCACATCCCATAGCTTGTGCAGATCCGTCAAAATAGGCCTAGGGGATGCTCTTGTCAATGACTTTAGTAGTGATGGTGCACTGGGGGGCAGGTCTATCCTCATCAGGAATAGAGGAGTAAATGGACAAGACACGGACATATGCATGGCGATAGAGGGGTAATGTATTACAAAATATAGGCTTGTTCTGAGCTAGCCAGATGGCCCAATAGACTAATAATGGGAGATTCCTAGCTTTAAGTGGACTAACCAATGAACACCAAGATTGCCAAGCCTCATGGATGGTGATGCCTTTGCCAGCTGATGGATAATGAGAGGGAGGTGAGGATCAGGGCCCAAAAATCATTAATAATGGGATAGTGGAGTAAGATATGCTTAATAGATTCAGAGTCTTGTCGACATAAACAACACCATGTAGCTCCGTAAAAGGATCGCTTCATAAGGTTTTCCTCAGTGGGTGCTTTATGACGAAGGACTGTCCACATGAAGAGTCTTGTGCATGGGAGGGCTTTCAACTTTCAAAGTATATTCCACCACTGGTCAATTACTGGTGGCCTGTGTGCAAAGAAAATGATAGGGTATCCATCCTTGGGAGTGTATATCCCATGCTTCGCTTGTGCCCAAATCAGTTCATCATCCCCGTCAATAATCCTGAGATGTGATTTTGTGAGGGCATTTGTATATGTGAGCCAGTCTTGATGCCATATGTCAGGGATGCCTAGTTGAATAGTTGATTTCCATGCCTGAGAAAATATATTAGTATTCATTGGGTCTGCAATGTGATCAAGATGTGTGATGCCAACATTAGATAAAAAGATGATCAAATCAAGTGGAAATCTATAGGTATTTCCACTGTTGGTCCATGGGTCCAAACCCACATGCACTGAGGAGCCCAACCTGATCCTCTAGGTCAGTTCGTCACGAACATATGGAATATAATTGAGTATTGCTCTCGAAATCGTGGATATGTTGGGTTGAGAGTGAGAAGCCTATAATTATTCCTTTGCCCAAGCAACCTCATAGCCCAACTTGGGGGTTGTATCTGTATGATATACCTACGATTTAGTGGAAAATTTCTCTTACATGACCAATTTATTGTACCTTATTTAATTAAAATATAAGTTTCTTATCATTGTCTATGGATATGAAAATTTTAAATTTATTTTCTAGTATGAAAGTCATTGTATTGTGCATAGTGTGTGTGATTATGTTGGTAGTTCCATTCCATTTCAGTTCTTCGCACCTACACATGCATTAGATTAAATTTTGGACATTATTGGGAGGTTTAATTAGTTATTATCACGAAAATTTGGCCAATGTGGCTTAGAATTTGGAATCTTGTGGTTATAGATGCTTGTCATATGGTGGGATTACTAGATAGGGACACTACATGTTATATCCTAAAACCATACTGCACAAAACCAATCCTTGTCACAATGAAGACAATTCTAGTTCCATTTAGGAGGATACTCACTATCACCATAATAACACTCCTCTCACTTTAGGTTGGAACTTTTCCATCTCGCGGGGGGGGGGTGGGGGGGGGGGAGAGATTTTCTCTACAATATCAATGAGGATTAATCCTTCAAATATTCAAGATACTAAATGAATATACAAAAATAAAGTATGTAATATATTAGTTGAATTTGTTGTGGTTGATGCCTAATTTTTTTCCCCTGAGGAAAAATCATAATTTCCATTAATATTTGAAAATTACATGTTGTAGATGCTTAAAGAAGCATATGTTATAGGATGGGGCGATCCTCCCTTTAGATATACGATGTACAAAAGACCCTGTAGGGTGTGCTGATAGTAAGGGCATAATTACATGTCAAAAAATAATATAGACATAATATTGTTCATTGTGAATATGTACAAGTGTAGATCAAAATATATCATGTAAGCAAGCCCTTACGACCCCTATGTTTTGATGTCAATATATGGCCGATGATAGTACTCATAGTGGTCCATATACTACTGCTCCTGTATCAACCATGTACCGTGAGGCTGGACCGCAACCTCCTTGGAAATCTGATTAGAAATCTAGTTGCGTTCCCTGTAGATATGATGACATACAATGGTGTCAAATTGGGCCCTTAAAATAAGTACATCATCCAATATATATCTTAGAGTGTATGCATGGAAAATAGACATACTGTTGACCCAATTTATAATGATCTTGGAGCCACCAAAAACTTGTATATGCCTACACTGTTTTTCTAAAGAAAATTGCAAGAGGTGTCTAAGGGTGAGCAGTTCAACATAGTTATTAGTCCTATTACCCAACCCCATCTGTATTTTGAAGAAGTGGGACTCAGTTAAGTGGTAGTACCCCCCCCCAACATCCCCATAGGCTTGTGTGATCCGTCAAAATAGCCCAGGGGATGCTCTTGTCAATGGCTTTAGTAGTGATGGTGCATTGGGGGGCAGGTCTATCCTCATCAGGAATAGAGGAGTAAATGGACAAGACATGGGCATATGCATGGCGATAGAGGGGTAATGTATTACAGAATATAAGCTTGTTCTGAGCTAGCCAGATGGCCCAATAGACTAATAATGGGAGATTCCTAGCTTTAAGTGGACTAACCAATGAACACCAAGATTGCCAAGCCTCATGGATGGTATTGCCTTTGCCAGCTGATGGATAATGAGAGGGAGGTGAGGATCAGGGCCTAAAAATCATTAATAATGGGATAGTGGAGTAAGATATGCTTAATAGATTTAGATTCTTGTTGACATAAACAACACCATGTAGCTCCGTAAAAGGATCACTTCATAAGGTTTTCCTCAGTGGGTGCTTTATGATGAAGGATTGTCCACATGAAGAGTCTTGTACATGGGAGGGCTTTCAACTTTCAAAGTATATTCCACCACTGGTCAATTATTGGTGGCCTGTGTGCAAAGGAAATAATAGGGTATCCATCCTTGGGAGTGTATAGCCCATGCTTCGCTTGTGCCCAAATCAGTTCATCGTCCCCGTCAATAATCCTGAGATGTGATTTTGTGAGGGCATTTGTATATGTGAGCCAGTCTTGATGCCATATGTCAGGGATGCCTAGTTGAATAGTTGATTTCCATGCCTGAGAAAATATATTAGTATTCCCTGGGTCTGCAATGTGATCAAGATGTGTGATGCCAACATTAGATAAAAAGATGATCAAATCAGGTGGAAATATATAGGCATTTCCACCGCTGTTCCATGGGTCCAAACCCACATGCACTGAGGAGCCCAACATGATCCTCTAGGTCAGTCCGTCACGAACATATGGAATATAATTGAGTACTGCTCTCGAAATCATGGATATGCATGTCCTGTTCCAGGAGGGAATTCAGATCCAATCAAGAGTACGAAGGGGCCAAATGTAGTTATGAAATACAACTTCAGTCCACAGACTATGAGCCGTGAGGATCTACCAGCCCATTTTTCCTGCCAGAGCAGTGGAAAAGAACTCGATATTTTTTAATCCCCAACCACCCCATTTCTTCAGGAGGGTTATCAACTCCCATCAAACCTATGTATCATCCTGTTTCCTCTTCCATAAAGATCTGCAACACAACCGTTGGTTTCACACAAGTATTCCCTTTGGGATCCATGCCATGAACATCCAATAAAATGGATTCGCTTTCAAAACAGATTTGATAAGTACCAGTCTTCCAGCCTTGGAGAGGTATTTATGATGCCAAATATTGAGTCTACATTCAATCTTTGCAACCAACCAAGTCTAATTTGTGATCCTATAATGGAGGGGATTAAGCCTGAATCCAAGGTACTTAAGGCCATCATCCAAGGATAGGAGAGTATAGGGAAATCTATGGAGAGCATATTGGATCTCATTGGGTGAACATCTAGAACTTGTGATGGTAGATTTTTTAGCATTGCACCCCATTCGAGTTTCTATGCAGAAAAGAAGCATAACAGAGTGTAAATATGTTAGATCCCCAATACCTCCATTAAGGAAAATAAGGACATCATCTACAAATAATAAATGTGATAAGATACAATTATTGGTAATCATCATCCTAATCTGTGCTCTTCAGAGATGAGGTGACTAAGGCCTTCCATAATAAGCAGGAACAATAGAGGAGAGAGGAGACAAACCTGTCGAAGTCCCCTTTCGGTGTGAAAAAAAGGGGGATGATGATCCATTGATGAGAACATTAAAGGAGACCTTTGTGATGCAACACATGATCTAATTAATAAACTCCAGAGGAAATCCCAAATGTGTTAATATCATATGCAAATAAAGTCGACTAGTGCGATCAAAAGCCTTTGCAAGATCTATCTTGAAGATCATACCTTTCAATTTCTTTGATTTGATAGAGTGAAGTACTTCTTGGGTCGTGCCAATAACATTGTGAATCTAGCGATTATTAAGGAAAGTGAATTGTTCAGGAGATACATGAGCATAGAGAATGGGTCCAAGCTGATTGGCAATGATCTTGGTAGTGATTTTATAGATGCAATTGCAGAGGGAGATAGGTTGAAAATTGTTGAAAGATTCAGGGTAGTCAGAATTCAGGATGAGAGCAATGAAAGTAGAGTTGAAGGCCTCATACATGCGCCTAGAGGTATGCCATTCCTCAATGATATGAAGTAAATCCTCCCCCAATATGTCAAAGAAATCTAGATAGAACTTAGTCGGCTAGCCATCTGGACTAGGACTTTTGTCCTTCTTGAACCACTTAAGAGTGTTCTCCAACTCCCTCATCGAGAATGGCTTAAGAAGATCCAACATGTCCTCCTATTCCACATAGCGAGGAAATAACCCTGCCACCCTTATAATTTCTGCCAATGTTGCTTGAGGAGCTCTATTAATATTTTTGAAGTGAGATGAGCCAAGAGAGGCTAAGTGATGAAAATTGTGTACTCTCTGACCTTGTTCATTAGTCATATCCCAAATGGTGTTGATTTCGCGACGCCCATTGGAAAATTTGTGGTTGAATTTGGTGTTATCATCACCCTCTTTCAACCAAATAGATCTTCTCCATAGCCCCTAAGATTCCTCTCTGTCCTTTAAAATTCTATCGCGTTCAGTCTCTATGGTGATGAGGTGTGACTTTACATCATCAGACAGGTACCCCCTACCATATTCATCCTCAAGGCTAGCAATCTCAGTCTCAATAGTATAAAGGGTGTTTTCATCCTGCAATCGCTTACTATGGGCCATCCCATAGATATTTTCTTGAGATTAGTAACATTGTTAGAGAGCCTTTCTGAGATAGTTCATCCCGAGGCAAGAGGATGCGCCTTCCAATAGTCAGAGACTAGACGAAGATAGTCAGGATCCTTTAGCCAAGTAGCATTGAATTTAAAAGGTTCTTTTGGTTTAGTTCAAGTCCACTGATCTCAAGATAAATGGGTGAGTGATCTGATAATCCCCCTGATCCAACCCACTGTATGTAATTGTGGATGTTTCTAATGAGAGTACCCTTAATGAGGAATCGGTCCAACCTACAAGCCAAAATTTCCTCTCCTGTCCTTCTGTTCCTCCAAGTGGGCTAGAGTCAAGCCATGGGAATGTCAATGAATCGATGCTCCTTAAGAAGGGTTTCAAATGTATTAGATAAGGGATCGATCTGGGCATTATGTCCCCAGGATTCAGCGTGTCTAGTGGATAAATTTAGATCACCACTCAAGATGATACTATCAGCTTGTAGAGGGCCCTTTTTGAGGAGGTATTCCCAGAATACAACCCTATTATGGCAGGGGCCATAGACATTAATCAATCGGATCTCCAAGCCCAAGTCAGAAGAGAAAATATCAGCCCCAATGTAGCCATATCCTCCCCAAATATTTGATAGTTTAGCCAATCTAAGGTTATATACAAAAGTAATACCCCCTAATCTCCCTCTCACATCAAGAGCATGGAAATGCCAATTAGTCACCAGAGATTCCAATGTAGTTATAATATGATCAATAAGACCAAGGGTCTCTTGTAGAAAAAGAACATCCACCTGCTTGACTTCCAGTAGTCTTCTGAATGCTAGGTTTTTAGTGGGACTAGCTAACTCACGGAAATTAAGGGAAAGCCACTTCATGGGGAGAGAGCTCAAGGGTGTACTATGATCTAAGATCCTAATCGATTGCTAGCTATTGACCTGCTACAACATCTATACCAATTTGATGAATGGATTTGGATATGGATAATGGGCGACCTCGAGAAGGCTTAGGGGGTTGATGGGGGGAAATGATTCCAATACCACAGGGATCCATAACATATGCACGATCCAAGGATCAAAGGTTGTAGGAGTGGGAGCGAAGAGAGGAGTCCGAAGCCTTCGAAAGAGGATCCGACAAGGGGGGTCCGACACAGTGGGGGGGTAGGTATTGGAAAAAATAGGGGAGGGTCGAACCAAGGGGAAAGTCAAGGAGGGGGATGCATATATACATGCAAAGTTGCAATGTGTAGATGAGGATAACATCAAAGATGTAGAAATATAAATAGAATTGTCAATGGAGCTAGGGTGAGGATTACTTGAAGAGAGCGTAGTAACAACTACCGCCCGAGACCTGGTGAGAGGAGGCGAGGGAGGTAGGATCAGAATGGTGTCACACTTCTTCTCAGGAGCCTTTGTTGGTGTCAAGTGAGTAGAGCCGGTAGGAGTGCTTTGTCTCTGTCTATTCCTCTAGAGGTGTAGAGTGCTTAACCAAGGGACAGTCGTTATATAAGTGCTCCACCTTATGACAATGCTGACACCTGAAGGGCATCCCTTCATAATCTAGTATTTGAATAAGAGTGAAATGTTTCTAGTATAGGCTTATCTACTCCTCCAACCCTTCCCTAGTATCCAAGTGAACCAAAATTTTAGCCAAAGACATGTTGCCAGAGGTAATGTAGGATTTTTCATGATCAAGGTAGGTACCCAGTGCATTGCCAATATGCTTGAAGATGTCATCGGACCAGAAACGAAGTGGTAGACCGAGAAGCCTCACCCAAAGAGGGCCAACCCCCCATTTCTCCCGCTTTGGATCAAACATAGTGCTCCATTGCTTGAGTAGGACACAGGTGAGCTCAATATGCCAATATTTGGAGAGAACCCACGATGTGTAGTCTTTATGATGGAATAAAAGTGTGAACCAAACTCACGCAAGGGTAGTAACAGATGGCAACTTAGAAATAATTTTCCCCCCAAATCTCAGTGTTCCACTGTCAAAGTCTAGCTGTCGAATAGGTACGGCCTCAGACCTGCCCTACCAGAACCCGGTCCGCAGTATCCACTACTTCCCCCATCTGGATCCCTTCCCCAAATTAGAGTGAAACGTCCTTATTCTTTGCCTTTACACACTTAGTTTCTTCACTTTCTTCGGTTGCTTTCCGTTTCGAGGGACTGAAGAGGGTTTAAGAGGAGGGTCCTATTCATTCGCTCATTGTTTTGTATCTCCTTCTGTCGAGTTAATCGACGTCCCTTCAAAAAAAACAGAGGAGGGTGGTCTAGATACCAAGTGAAGGCTATTTGGTTGATCGATAGATGACCCATAGGATAATACAAGAGGGAAGGTAACCGACACAGAGGTAGAGAGGGGATGGGGATCAATAGTGGAGAGGGAGAGGGTATAGCTCGACGGGTAAATCGGAGAGGCAGAGTCAATGCAGGTAGCTAGAAAGTGTAGGGATGTCGGAGAGGGAGGAGGGTAATCTGAATCCGGCCAGGGGAGGGAGACATCAGGCAGAGGATCAACCTGACATGAGGAGCTAGGATCCGTTTGAAACAGAATGGTAACTGCCAAATAATAACCGTCAAGGGTTGTAGGGGGCGCAAACAACAAATCTTCTAATATCAGTGGAGTTGTGGTCATCCAGATGGGGATCGCGGCAAACAGTTCTTATGTATAATCCACTAGGTCCACATCCATACTGCTGACTAGCCGAGAAACTGTCATGCCTAATGTTTGGGCTATGGAGTTAAAATATTGCAAATGAAACACTACATGGGTATGGAGAAGTCTAGTGGAGTGTCTTTATAAAAATCCCAAAACATTAGGTATGATAATATATACTACAACGTAAAAGTGATAAGACCCCGAGGGGGGCATATATGGGGTTAAATGGATATGATATGACCCTAAGGGGAGGGAATATATGGGGTTAAATGTGAATGTAATGTGTAAATGTATATGTAATAGGGTTAGCCTAATAATGAAGTGTTGAGAATAATGTTTTCATTGATTGACATTTGAGATTGTAGTGTACAATGTGGCCATTGATGCCAAAGGAAGTACAAGGATCAGCGCAATCCAACTGGTATTTGAGGTCTTCAGTTGAGAGCCATAATATTAGTAAGATAAGTTAATAATATTTAAAAAATGTTATTATGACTATAACTACTGGGTGTTGAGGGAATTGTTGAGAACCCTCATAGTTCCCTTTGATTGCTTTCTTGAACAAGTCTTGAGAGAGTGGTAGGCAATCACAATAAGGCATTTTGTGCACAAAAGATCAAGTTTGGTGCCCCTACAAGGTTCTTAATTGGATATCATTTTGAAATATCTCCCGGACAATATATGACACTTAGAATATCTCTCAAAGATTGAAGAGATATTGTGGTTTTAAAGTTGGGTAATAAGCTATAGCAAAAGTCTTGAGGTCTGGGCCTTTCAGGAAACAAATAGGTGGTGCATAGAAAATGGGCCTAACTCCACACTAGTCTAGACTCCTCTAGATATCTAGACTTTGCAAGCCATTTAGCAGTGCATGTTAAGAGAAGTCCCAAAACTAGATCCATGGGTAGATTTTCGTGATTTAGTATGGTTCTAGTGTAGTCTAGGAATCTAATCGTAAAGAATTAAAAAAAAAAAAACAAGAAAAGCTCCTAGATCCAGTCTTCCCCCCCAAACCTATTGATGATGTGGCAATATGACAAAGCCAGTAAAGATTCGTACAAGTGGTGTTGACTGAACCTACGTGATGATGTGGCAATCCATGCAGGTGACACATGCTAGGCATATTTGGAGTTTTTTGATGGCCAAGTGGGCCATATCCAAATGACACATGGCACCACTTAGTTGTTGTTATGTGACATAATGACATCATCGTGATGTAATAAGTGATGTTAGTTGATGATGTGGCACAGTTATGGGACTAGCACCAAGGGGTCATGTTTGTAATTGATTTCCCAAAAATATGGTGAAATCAGAGAAGTGGGCCTAACACACAATGTAGACTCCGAATTGTGGTGGGACCACATGATGTAGCAAGTATAAGTTGACATGAAATTGATTGTAGTTGGCCTAGATATGGTCTATTTGGACATTTGGTCTCCTAGGTGATTTGTAGAAGCACACAAATAGAAAGCTTTGATATGAATATAAGCTTAAGCACTCTAAATAGAAAATCACTGGTCATTGGTGTAGTCACATGAGAAAGAGTGGCTAAAGATTCAAGGGCTTGAATAGTTAGAATTTGGTGTCAAATTCAGTTATGAAAACAAAAAGATTTTTTGCATAGATGGACTGTAGGAGACTGTGTGATCATGGTATCTAATTAATGATGACAAGTGATGGATAACCACCTATATAGAATGCAATGCAACATCGATATTGTGTGCTAGAACAATTACAACTCAGGACAGGGAAGCTTTAAAAGAAAAGCGTGGTTGGAAGAAATTGATTTAGTAGATTGACATTCTAAAGTTGGGATTAAATGTCAAAGGAAGCTTAGAGAAATTAAAGGAGAACAAAAACAAATTGAAGTTGCAATGGAGTAAAGTATCTCCTCAAGCTATAGAAGGATTAATGAAGTGCATGTTGTGTGGAATAAGAATTGAATGAAGCTCTTGTTCTCGAGTAGTGTGTAATCTGAGTTGAAGGAAAATCAACAACGTAGAAGAAAGTGGGTGTAGCGGCTAGAGTGTAAGTGTTGTGTGGAGGAGAGAGCAACTGAGATTACTAGTGAGTGAATTGCAAAAGTGAGGTATTGTGAACTTTAAATGAGTGTGCTTACACAAGAAAGGAGAGTTTGGTGAGGCAAATGTATGTTGCATAAGTAGAGGTGGTTGTATGAGGGCAACATAAATGAATTGAAACATAATTGAAGAATGTTCCCTAAAGTCTGCATTTGAAAATGTATGAAACATAGATCTATCTGGCTGAAGTAGGTTGGTTCCTACATAGATATGAGGTTAGTGTCGCTAGAAAGTTGGTGCTTTCTAATCTAAAGGGTTGGGGCCTCCTGTGAGTGGGTGCTTAGAAATAATTGATGTAATTAGATATGGTGCTTTTGATTTACATCACAATAAAAACAAACTTTGGTGGTTTTTCTCCCAAAATGGTTTCCACGTAAAACATTGTGTACAAATATGATGTGATTATTTTTCTATTGTCTCTAAATTGAAAGTGATTGAATGATTGGTTAAGTAAGTGTAAAGTTTATAATTATGGATTCACCTCCCCTCCTTAGTAATTCAAGTTCCTTTAGGAACAATATAATCACTCGAAGGTAGATTTGTAGGGAATCATGGCAAGTCAGGCAAATTAGGATATATATTCAAGAAAATTACTAGTCTTTGATAAATTCAATTATGTATTTTGGAGAGTCAGAATGGAAACCTAAATCACGTCTCTTGGTGTGGATGTATGAGCCTTTGTAGAAGTTGGATACATAGTTCCAGTGAATCCACCAACAGATCCTAATGAAAGGAGAGTATATAATAATATGCAAAGGCTAAGAATGCCATTGTGTTTGGTCTTAACCAATATGAGCTAGTAAAGGTGATGCACTGCATATCAGTTGAGGAGGCCCGGGACAAGCTTAAAAATTGCTACAAAGGAGATGACAAGGAAAACCAAGCTAAAATCCAAACTTATAGAATGAAATTTGAAAGTCTAAGAATGAACGAGGATGAAACCATTGTTGAATACTTACTTAGAGTTGATGAAGTTGCAAATATGATTAGAGGTCTTAATGAAGATTTTAAGGAAGAATTAGTTGTCCAAAAAGTATTAATATATCTTCAAATGAGATTTATTACTAAGATCTCAACAATAGAAGAAATTCTAGTGTTGAAATCTCTCACAATGGAGCAACTACAAAACTATCTCCACTTAAGAGATGAGATTTGGAGGAGAGAAATCAAAGCTAAATGAAGTAGCATTCAAAGCTTCGAAAAAGTATAAAGAGCATAAAGGACATCAATATTTCTCTAGTTGTAACTCGGATTAGGAAATGGCTAGAGTTGTGATGGATGAAGGAAAGGTTGTGAACACCTTATTGGGAGAAGTAGCCCAAGCTACTATTTATTTTGCCAACACAACTCAGCTTAGTCCTAACCACTATAAGAATCTCTATGAATTATGGAAATGAAAGCAGACATCAATAAAGAACTTCAAGGTTTTCAAAAACAAGTGTTATATAAGAATAAATGATAAAAAACTTGGTAAGTTTGACTCTTACGTAGATGTGGACATTTTTCTAGGCTATGCAATCATAAGCAAAGGTTACAAATGTTATAACAAAAGGAATGTGAGAGTTGAAGATTGTATTGACATCAGAGTGGATGAAGTTGTATCTCATGATGCAAGGCTTCAATAGAAATTATATGACAGTAATGATTATGTTTTCAAATATGCAGAACCTGAAGAGATAAAGGAATAAGAGGAAGAAGAGAAAGAAGAGGAAGAAGAAGATGAGGGTGAAGAAATAACACCTCAAAAGCACAAAATTCCATATAAATATGTGCAGAAGCAACACCTCGAGAGCCAAATCATTAGAGATATAGATCTCGGCATTCAGATAAGTTGAAGATTTCCAAACAGTCCAAGATATGCAAATTTTTCTTTGTTGTCCCAGATAGAACCCAAAAGCTTCAGCCAAGCAAGTGAAGACAAATTTTGGGTTAAGGCAATGGATGAAGAATTAGAACATATAGAGAAGAATGGCACTTGGGAACTTGTCCCTAGACCAAAGGATAAAAACATCATTTGTACCAAGTGGGTGTTCAAGAACGAGTTGAATGAAGAATGCCAAGTGGTAAGGAACAAAGTTAGGTTGGTATGTAAAGGCTATTTTCAAAACATAGTTATCGACCAAACAAGAACTATTACCTCAAAATGGGTACTCGAGACCAAAAATCCCCAAAAAACATGAAAAACAACCCAAAAATAAAAAATATTGATTCTGCATCACCATTTTTTTTAGAGTAATTTTTCAATATTTTTTAAAAATAACAGTAAAAAACAATAAAAGTCATTTTGTTTGGTGCAAAAAACACCTTGAAATCGAAAAGTATTGATGCTGGAATAACATCTTTTTTTTTTAAGGGTATGTTTTCAACATTTTTTAATAATGACGTTAAAAATAAAATATCTTGACTCTGAAAAACTTCAAATTTCCAATGATTTTCAAGCATGACATTAACGATAAAATATCATGTCTTTGAAAAACCTTAATATTCCAATGATTTTTAAGCATGACATTAAATTTAAAAAATCACTTCTTTGAAAAACTTTAAAATTCCAACAATTTTCAAGCATGCTGATAAATAAAATATTTATAATTGTTTTCAACCATAACATTAAAGATAAAATATCATGATTTAGAAAAACTTTTAAATCTTGACAATTTTTCAACCATGGAATTAAAACCAAAGATTATGACGACAAAACAATCTTAAATTTTCCAAATATTTCAAGCATGAATTATGGAAATTTTTTATGACTAATTTTTTTTTACAAATGAACACCTGAATGAAAGAGTTATTATACCAAGAGTAATTTTTTAAAAATGCTAAATGTATAGCAATATCGAAATCTTAGCCTAAGACAACTTGATACATTGCAAAAAAATTAAAAATCAACTATCAAATTGACACGCAATGTAGGTGAGATCAACTCATTGTAACGAAAACTTAAAGACTAACTATGAAATTAATACATTGTTGGGCAGACTCGATTCATTATAACAAAAAATTTAAAATCAACTATCAAATTGCACAAAATGGGATTGGGTTGCTAGACCTGCATCGACACGACCCCTCATATATATATATATATATATATAATATATATATATATATTATATAGAGTATATTAAAAGAAAACAAAAGATCAAAATATTGAAAATAAAACAATAATAACACGTAATAACACATCAAAAACATGACAAAAAATCAATATAAAAAGTATATGAAAATGCAAAATTCAAATATTGAAAAAAATACAAAATAAAAAAAACCGAAAATTTACAAAATACAAAAGAAAACAAAAATTCAAATTATGGACAAAACTAAAGATATAAAAGTAACAAAACCTAAAGAACATGACAAGAAGATCATATATAAAAATATATAGTATGAACATAATAAAAAACTATAAATGGTAAAAATTAACCATACCCATGTAAACATTAAAAAAGAAAAACAAAAAAAAAGAAGGGTAAAAACAAAAAATCACAATAAATAAAACTACAATTAAAAAAATTAAAAACTTTTAAAAGAAAAATATTCCTGGCCACCTCAAGTCTCAACCCGCCGGGTTGGCAAGGGAATGTTCAATAAAAAATAAATTAAATTTTCATAAAATATGTAAAATAAATGTAAAAAACAAAAAAAAATTATAAAAAAATGAAAAACAATTTATAATGTAAACGGCAAAATAAAAATTTAAATAAAAAAAATAAATAATAAAGCAAAAATAAAATATTATATATATAATATAATATAATATATATATATATATATATATGATATATATATATATAATTATAATTTAAGCGAAAAAAAACCATTTTTTGAGTTGATAATAAACTAACAATTGTCCCAAAAGGTACAAAGAGAGGCCGATAGGATTATTAAATTAGAATTGTTGAATTTCTCTAGAAGAGATGTTGGTTCAGGTCTAACCAATGAGCAATTTGAGTTGGCTAAAGGCCTTCTAATTGTTTTTTATTATTGTAAAATTATATTGATAATTCATATTATACGATGGATGAAATGTAAGTTAATGTTACAGAAAACTGTTGCCAAAGAAAACTATGACAATCAATTACCATTTGCCCATAAATAAAATAGTAGAAGAAAAGGAAACTATTTTGCACGTGGGATGAAGTTGGAAAAAACAAACCATCTCTCGCTAGGATGTGTTGCCACACAAAGTCTCTGCTGAGTCTAAAACAAGTGTTGAGTTGATTGTTTTAACTTGCCTGGAATAGCAACCTTGAGTGCTTTGATAATTGTACGTCTGTTGGGTGTCGGTGATCATATCGTCTTCCCTTGCATTTTGATTATTATTCAGAGAGCTGAATAACGTTCCACTAGAAGCAACAATGGATACATTTTTATTAAGTGCACTTGAAACATTTATTACGGCCATAGGAGCATTGAGATCTAAATATAAAGTGAAGAAGTCATCAACTTAAGAGGATAATTCTATTCCTGTGGCTGCCTCTACAATAACCTTACTATTGGTTGCTATCCTTTGGTTCACAATCTGTCGCTGTCCAAGTGCTTGAAAAGTCATTAAATTATCATACGTGAACTCTTGCGAAGTATTAGTAATGAGCTTCCCATGAGAGGATTCTACCCAGCCAGAGGAAGAGGTCCCCCTATTACCAAATGTGTGAAATGATCCATCCAGCTCTTTGAAGTTTGACACCAAAGACAACTCCAACTCCGACTCCTCGTGTCCAATCAATTGCCCTATGATTGCACTGCTAGAGTTCCCATCAAGCCACAGGTGCAATTTCGCATCTTTAAACCAAACATCCAGAGCATTGGTCACGCCGAAACCGAATGTGTGCTCTTTTCCATCCATCAGTTCCCCCAAAAAGGGTGTAACCTCAATCTCATAACTAGGCAGATCAAATGTCCCAATACCAACCAAAGGATCCCAGAACTGTGTATCAATCCCTCCTGTATAAATCATAGGAAAAGGCCACATAGCACCTACAAGGACCCCATCATTAAAGGCCACCAATTCTCTAAAAGGCCCATTACCAGGTCTAGTCAAATTATTTGCCTCAATATACACATTGGGGGGTATTGTTGTACTAGAACTCATCACGTTGATGGAATGAAGCAAAAATCTCGAAAATGGCCTTGTAAGCGTTAGGTGGTAGTTGCAACAACTTCGACTGCACATCAGATGATTTTTCTATCTGAAACCAGGATCCCCCAATATGAGAACTAGGAAGCGAAATAGGCAGAATCAGATCTGCAAACCCTGTGTTATCTAACCTGTTATTCCCAGAATCTCCATAAAAATTAAATGTTATATTGACATGATAAACCCCAGTATAAGTCTTATCAACTACATTATCAAGTTGGACTTCAAGGATTTGAGGCATATCTAACAATGAAGAATATTTAGTAATATCCTTCTGAATGATCCATTCAATCAGTCCTCCATCGGGTTCTGCTATACAAGTGCACAGGATCTCCACTTCACTCAACCACACCCCTACAATATGGTCATACTGAAACCCATCACACGTTGCCTTCCACTCCATCAACACTTTCGTCCAGTTCTTCTGACAGTTTGGGGGTGGCGTATACTTTCCTATAACTGGAGGATAATTATGCATGTACCCAAAATCGTGGTCTAACAGTTGGACAGAGCATGGATTCTCACGGGGAACCTCGATAGGTTTTGTAACCTCAAAAAATTCCTTAGCATTGCCTTGGAAGGGAGACAGATTTACCTGGTCTCTGGGTGGTCGAGCGAATGTAGTAGAGACCTCCCTTGGCCTCCGTATGTCAATGATGGCAAGAGTTGGAGTGGCCAGCAGTAACATCACCAGCATCTGCTAATGGATCTCCATCTAAATGCAAAATTCAACACAGTCTACTGATCAACCCTCTGCTCCTTGCGCAAAACTTTATAATGGAAAGCTCCTTGACCAGTGTTTTATAATAGAAATAGCAAGGCTGATGCATACTCTAACGGGTGCATGGCGTCCAAAAAATCTTGCGTTTTGTCAAAATGAGCACCCTGGCTTTTTCTTCCATCGGATATGTGTAGATAAGGCCACTAGATTTTTGCTTCGAAAACATTACCAATGTAGGAGTTTGGAAAGACCGCTGACGTTCCTCGACATGAAAATATCTTCACTTAGGGTGCCATAAACTCCACAAACTCTCCCAGAAGCTCGACGCACATATGTCAAGTGGAGAGTAAAATTTTTTCGTGCTTTCTTGATTTTCTGTTGTTTTGTTTTCTGGTTCAAATCAACGGTTGAAAGTGTCTCACCCAATCGAACGACACATGGTAAAAGTTTTGATGAAGAAGTTGATGCATAGGAAGGCCTATCAACCTAAAAATAAAAAATAAAAGCACCATTTAAAAAAATGTTAAATAATTACCAAATATATATAT
>APFE030288973.1:115679-150159 GCA_000404065.3 Pinus taeda | reverse complement strand
CTAATGTAATGATCTGGGTGGTTTTACATGGAAAATGAGGTGAAAGAGAGAGATAAGTGATGAAAAACAGTAGGTAATAGTGGATGATGAGGTGTAGGTTAGAGGCTCTACAATACATTGGGAAAATTATAGCCTGCCCACTAGAAGGTTAGCAAGAGTTTCAGGAAGGGTTCCTAAGATTATGTGTCATCGTTTTTCCTTTATGTTCTAAGGACTTGGGGACGAAGTCCATTGTTAAGAGGGGGTGTATGTAGTGCCCACTCTATTTTCCTGACCCTAATATGACATTATCTTAGATACTTTAGTCTATGAGGAACTCAGGTTGAGGATCCAGAAATGTGACTCTATTATTAGTGAATGTGAAGGTTATGTATGTTCTTTATTAATATTATGATTTCGGTATAATTAATGATTATGTGTACTCTCTATTGATATCATTATGGTGATAGTAGTAAATGATAGACATGTTTTCTATTGATGTTATATAGCTTTGATCTATATGTATGGTTCCATTAAGGCAGATTCCTTGATCTCGGACACCATTAGTCTCACTATAGCAGGTAACATAAGAGATGATAGCAATCTAGGATGTTGCACTTATACTTTCCCCTCGTAGTCACTGAATGCTTGAAGGGCAAGTGGCGTGGCACCCTTGGAACTTCAAGAGAATTTCTTGAAGGGTAGGACCAACTTGGCACCCTTGGCATCACAAATAAAATGTTAGGTGTGGCACCCTTGGAACTTCAAGGGAATTTCTTGAAGGGAACGACCAATTTTTCACCCTTGGCATCACAAATAAATGGTTAAGTGTGGCACCCTTGGAGCTTCAAGTGAAGTTCTTGAAGGGAACAACCAAACTTGGCACCTTGGAATCTTTAAAAATAAATAAATTAATAAATATAATCAAGAAATGAAAATTAGGTAAATTTACATCAAGGGTAAATGATGTTAGAAACCGAAGTAATTAAATCAAGAATAAAACTTGGGTTAAGAGGATCATATGAAGAAATAAAATATTTTATCTTAAAAACTCTACCCTCCCCATGTTCGAAAATATTAGGTAGGTTATGTATTTTAATTAGGTAAAAAGGGAAAGAGGGACATAATTGTAAGGATAAAGATTAATCCTAAACTAATTAAACTTAATTAAGAGAAGAGGAAGGTAAATTAAAATAAGAATAATAAATTAAATTTAGAGAAATGTAGAAAACCTCCATGTGGCAACAACCAACATAAGAATATCCATCTAAGAGATAACTTGAGTTAAATTAGGGGGTAGATAGTGGATCAAATCTTGACTCATTAATTGACTTTAGTAATGAACACAAATTAAGGAATAAAAAGGGGGATAGAGAGGCAGCTAAGAGAAGAAATAGGAATCTTGTTGAGATGAGGAAAATATTAGCTTTAAATAAAAATTTAAGTAAATAATTTTGGGAGACCATTGACGAGAGAGTGACACATGAGTGGGTGAATAATCAAGCTATTGAATTATAAAAAATAATTAATTATGCATGACATGCCAAGTGTCACCTATGAGAACTCCTATAAAAGAATAGGCAAGCCATGGGAGAAAGGGACTTTTGGGGAAAACCCTATGGCCGGATGGATGAGACTATGTTAGAGTAGTGATTACGAAACTATAGTGAGTTTGGTGAGGTAGAGGATTTTAGAGAGGGGACTCTTGAGCCAAGGAGTGCTCTCCTCTACCAGCTATTGCATTCCTCCATTGTACAACCCCATTGCCGCTCGGGGGTCCGCGGGGAAGAAGAGTACCCAAGGAGTAGGCTGGGAGGTTAACCGGTGGGTCATTGCATTCGGATCAAGTGCGTCGTCATTCACTCTCAGAGGTGACCGGCAACAAGGAAATACCAGTAACAGCCAAGCAAGTGGAGTCTCATCTTCTGGTGAACGGTACATACGTGTTGCAATAATATTTTGTATGATTGCTTTATGGTCTTAGTTAAATGTATGTAAATGTTATGATATGTTTTCTGAAACAAATTTTAGGAATGTGTTAGACGGTGCTGAATAAATTTGAATTCCCAATGTGTTTATCTTTTGGTTGTATTTTGTTGTGATTTCTTTAAAAAACAAAAAAAAAACAAAAAAAAAAAAATATAGTATGGATGTTGGTTCCTACATGTAGATAAAAGAGTTGATGCACAAGTGCCACTAATGGAAGAAGATGATGTAGCAGAAAAGGAGCAGCAAGAATCATAGGTAAAGACACCAAACAGAGACACACCAACAAGGACTCCAAGATTTTCAGAGAAACATGGATCTTCAAGCAGATCAACAGATCGAGACTCTCCCAACAATCAATCAGGTGATGAATCAAGCAATGGTAAGAGAAAGATGAGAAGTCTGAAAGATATTTATGATGATTTGGATGTTAGTTCAAATTCTACATTGTTTTCATTCCAACCTTGTTCGTTTGAAGAAGAAATTAGAGATGAAAGTTGGGTGCAAGCCATGGATGAAGAAATTGAAGCTATTGAAAAAAATGACATATGAGATTTGATTGATTTACCAAAGGACAAAAATCTTATTGGTGTAAAGTGGATGTACAAGAGAAATTTGAATGAGAAAGTTGAAATTGAAAGATTCAAAGCTAAACTTGTAGCAAAAGGATTCTCGCAGCGACCAAGAATAGACTTTGGAGAAACGTTTGCTCCAGTAGCCAGATTAGATATCGTAAGAGCATTATAGCCACAACAGCTCAGAACAAGTGGAAAGTATATCAAATGGATGTGAAAGAATCCTTCTTGAATGGAATTCTAGAAGAAGAAATTTATGTGCAATAGCCTCCACGATATGAATTTGAAGTTAACGAAGAGAAAGTTTACAAGTTGAAGAAAGCGCTCTATGTACTGAAGCAAGCACCTAGAGCTTGGTATAGCAGAATTGACTACTACATGATCAAGAATGGATTTTGTAGAAGTAACATTGAACCTACCTTGTACACAAAGCTAAATAAGCATGGACAAATTTTGATTTTTTTCTTATATGTTGATGACATGATTTTTACAGGTGATTTTGAGTTAGATGAGTTTAAAGCATCCATGATGAAAGAATTTGAGATGACAAATCTTGGTCTCATGAAATATTTTCTTGGCATAGAAGTTGAGCAATTTAAAAATGAATTTTTATTTTTCAAAATAAATATGCTAAAGATTTGTTGAAAATATTCAGGATGGAAAATTGCAAACATGTCCCTACATCAGTTGCAACAAGTACAAACTTAAGAAATGATGATAAATGATTCGATGTCAATCCAACTCTATTCAAAAGATTGGTTGACAACCTCATGTATCTCACAACTACAAGACCAGATATCATGCAAGGAGTGAGTTTGATTTCTAGATTTATGGAGACTTCAAAAGACACACATTCGAGTGTAGGAAAAAGAATTATGAGATACATAACAAGAACTAGAGATTGTGGCATAATGTATGCAAACATAGAAAAGAAGGATTTGATTGGATACACAGATAATGATTTTGCAGGAAGTTTGGATGATAGGAACAACACTTCTCGTTTTTTGTTCCATCTTGGTTCAGGTGTGATTTCATGGGCATCTAAGAACCACCCCATTGTGACACTTCCGTCAGCAGAAGCAGAATATGTAGCAGCAACATTAGCAGCATGTCAAGCCGTCTAATTAAGAAGGGTAAGAAACAACAAGGATCAACAACAATATCTGTGACAACACCTCAGCGATTGCACCATCCAATAATAGTGTGTTTCATCAAAAGAGAAAGCATATTGATACTAGATATCACTTTATTAAAGAACTTGTGAGCAATGGAGAAGATAACTTGAAGCCTTGTAAATCTAGTGATCAATTGGCTGATATATTTACTAAGTCATTAGAAAAAGATGTGTTTGAGTTTCATATAAGAAACTTAGGTGTTGTAAGCCTAGCTGAGACATAGACCAACATGCATGTTTGAGTTGTTATGAGTCAGTTTTAGTTTAGCGGTCCTAATTAAGGGGGGGTGTTAAAATAAGCTAATTACTCCCGCATGAGGAGTTGGATAAACTCAGAGAGTCAGTTAACTGAGTGTTGAGTGTTAAAGCATTCAGTCAAGTCGAGTTAAGTGATATAAGAATATTAGTGTGTGGTTACATGTCAAGATATTTTAGATGAGTTGCTAGTTGGAAAAGGTTAAATACCCTTCACTAGGTTCATTGTAAGAATCAAGTTTTGTGTGATCAATAAAAGAGTTGCAGCTCGTGTGTTTTATGTGTGAATTTGTGTTTTTTCTCCTCTGCTTTTCCTACATCTGTCACTAAACTAGATAACAAATCATGGGGATTGGATTTCAAGTGCCATCAGACATTGGATTACTCTATGTAGGTGACTCACATAGGGCCCACTCCCTTGATGCACAAGGGATGTCGAGTCATCCAATGGGGCCTGTCTTGGGCTATGACTTTTGTGGACAGGTCAAAGTGACACAAGGGACTTTCTCGACACCATTTTCTAGTTCATCGTTGCAACTAATTCATTTATTGCGATGGAAAACATGAAAATGTACTTTTTGACCCTACCCTCTTCCCCATATGAGGTGGCGTTGATAGATATCATTGTTTAGGATAAGGAACATTATTCCTGGACCAATCTACTAGACGATGAATACGCAAGGAAATGTCAACTTGATCCTCCCAAATCAGCAAATCCTACACCTCGAAATCCTCCTATACTACATAAAAATAAGGCAAATAAAGTCAACACACAGACTCAAGCTCTGATCATAGAGGCAGAGGGATGCAGGGAGGAATCCATAAAGCTAAAAAATAAGGCATTGGTTGGAAGATGGGTTTTCAGCTGATTAAATGGCATCCAAATGAAAAGGTGGTTGAAAACCTTGTGGCTGCCTCTTCTTAAATACCACTCTTGCATCAGTTCCCTTCAAAATGGATGTTACACCTTTTATTTTCTCTCAATAGAGGATGCATATCTCATTGCAGACCAACCCTAGTTCAAAGGGAGTGAATATTTATCACTACAATGATGGTCTTTTGCCTTTGATCTCGCCATCAACATGCCATAGAGGAAAATCCTTTGGGTAAAAATCTCAGGCCTCCGCCTTAAATTATCGACTAGGACAGAAATAACAAACATTACAAATTCAATAGGAAACTTCTACTACCTTGATGAAGGCAGCCTCAGTTTCAAAAAAATATAGCATGGGTCTTGGTTGAATGTCGCTTACATGAGGAATTCCAGCTGAAATTGATATATACTGGGGCCCATGCTCACAAAAATAAATCATCGACTATTGGGCAATCCCCTTTTGATGCCTTTGCTACCATGGGGCGGGCCACCTGATAAATGATTGCCTTGATAGGATTTATAGGGCTTTGAGGCATCCATATTTCTTCTCTGTTTCTAGGAGACGAGTGGATACACTAGCACACTCTACTATACTTCACGCCAGGCTGGATAATCCCCCCCCCCTCTCCAAATCATAATATAAACATCCCTTCGCATCTCAATCACTTATCTCTATGAATTAAACCTCTTATACTTCCATTAACTCTTACACTCCCTACTTCTCCACCAATGAACCAACCCTCTCATTCTTCCATAGGACATAACTTTGTCACCGCCCTGATGCTCATCATCCACTATTCGCCTAAACCTAGTTTTCAAATCTTCTTGACTAGTCAAACATAAGCCCCTGTCTGCAATACTAAACAATCTCCCCACGCCCCCTCCATTGGTGAACCCATCAAATTACCAAGATTCCCTGACTATGGCCCAATCAATTGAAGACCCATTCTTTTCCTCCCATATTAAATTTGGGGCTCCTTCTGGTCGAACATTTTCCCCATTTTCAAAAGTCGTGGAGGAGGAGACACTAGCTCACAAGACACAAATTACTCTGGAGCCTTTGACTACAAAAAATCCTTCTTTGATGAGGATGTCTGCCATTCTCTCCATATCACCCATAAAAATGTGACCATTCGAAGGAAGAAAGTGCCAAAATACAAAAAAATCCCCAACTACACCATCGCCCCATCCAATCTTTTAGAACATTTTCAAAAGTCTCCTGTCATCCCTGCCCCAACCAACAATGCCTCTATCACTAGGGTTGAAAAACTAGTAATGCATCCTCCTAAATCTCAGGTCCTTAAAACAGAGCCCCCCGAATTTGACCTTTCATAATGCTTTATAATGTCTCTTAACATTAGGGGATTAGGATTGGCCCACAAAAGACGATCCCTGAAAAGCCTAATTGGCACTCACAATCCAGAAATAGTTCTTCTTCAAGAAACAATGACTTGTAAATATAAGGCATGTGGATATTTATTTTAGGTCTGCCCAAATTATATATGTGAAATCAGTGCATCTGGATTATCCGGGGGAATGGATGTAATGTGGATTCCAGATCTATATAAATTTAAGGAATTCAGTACATATATGGGTTTACTTATCACAAGGGGTCGAAGAGGTACAAACTTCGTATTATCAACATATATGCCCCCTACTTAAATAAAAATATGTTCTGGAACAAGGAAAAATAAAGTGGTTTCCTTGATCTCAAGTCCTTGATTCTAGCAGGGGATTTCAATTTCTCCAGTGACTCTTCAAAAATATGGGTCTCCCTCTGCTAACCAAATCAGATGGGGATAGATTTCAAGGAGCTATTTAAATATAAATGCCTCCGAGATATTAAACTAGTGCCATTTGGACAACATGGAGAAATGGACGATGGGGTTCACAAGGCATAGCAAAATGACTTGACCATTTCTACAAGAATCAATTGCAAACAAGCTAAAGGATTTGAATTCATCGGTCCTCCCAAACAAAATTTCAGACCATTTTCCTATCCTATTGAAATGGTCTGAGGCACAACAACAAAAGGCCCCTCGTTTCAAATTCAACCACTTCTCGCCGAAGGAGGCATATTTCATCGAACTTGTCCATTCTTTCTCGCTGACACCATTGGGAGATGTTGGCTCCCAGGAGATGGATAAGCTCAATTGAAAACTGAGAGATCTAAAAGAAATGGTCAAACGATGGGCTCAAAAAAATAATATAGATATGACCAAAGAGTTAATCTTGATAGATCAACAGGTCAAAACATTGGAGGATCCATCTAACTCAATTTTTTTCTCTGAAACCTACAAGAATGAGATTCTTCAATTAGAGCTACGCAGATCTAAAATATTTCTTCGCCAATCCGAAGAAATGTAGCAAAAGAGTCGTATCATGTGGGTTGATGTAAGAGATAATAACATCAGTTTTTCCACAAATAGGTTAACAAGAGGCAACAAAGAAACTATATTTGGAGCATAAAAACTGAATCAGGAGAACAAGTCACCTCACAAAAGGATATTGAAAGGGTGGCAATGATCTATTTTTGCAATGTATATCGCTCTAGGGAGCATGTACCTCTCAAAAATAAGTTGGAACTGCGTGACATATTTCCCTTGTCAACTAGCATGTAGGATAATCTGTAATTGAAATGCCTTGTCTCACAGGATGAAGTCATATCAATTTTAAAAGAAATGGTGAGAGGGAAAATCCCTGGCCCTGACAAATGGACCATTGAACTCTTCATACACTTTTAGGACATCATGATTGCTGAGCTTACCGAAATGGTGTAATAATTTTGTTGTCTTGGTTAGGTCTCCGATGCAACAAATGCCTCGTCCATTACCCTTATCCTGAAAGGACCAAACCATGTCTCACAGACTTTTCTCCAATCTCATTGTGCAACACCATTTACAATATTACCTCAAAAACCATAGCAAACCGGCTCAAAACATTCTTGTCCAAGCACATTTATGCTGAACAATTTGGTTTTTTAGAGCACCAAAAGATTCATGACATTGTAGAAATCGCTCAGGAGTGTCTTCATTCCATCAAGACCTCTCAATTGGACGCCTACCTCATGAAGATCGATCTCAACAAGGCCTTTGATTGTGTTGATTGGGAAATTTTGGGGATGGTCCTACAGAAAATTGGCATTGGACTCAAAATGATAAATTGGATAAAATATTGTATTAAGAGTGCATATTTTGCAATATTGATCAATCACTTACCTACAAACTTCTTCTCGATTTCTAGAGGCTCTGACACGGTTGTGTTATGTCCCCCCATGTTCCTCGTTATTATAGATGGTCTATTCAGAAAATTTTCAAATGCTCATGTGCATGACCTCATAATTGGATGCAAAATCGATCACAACATCCCCCTCTCCCATTTAATGTTTCTAGATGACCTACTAGAGATTAGGAAATTGTTGGGCGCGGGATACCCCAAGGAACATTTTGGGGCTTAGGGCCCGGATTTGGGTCATAAATTGTATCTTTGATGTAAAGACTCTGCATTTTATGGGCGTGGAGCACGTAGCTTGTAAATGATTCATAGGGTTGTCCGCCCTTAATTTCGTAATGTAATGTCAGCTATAGAGATGTAGTTACCCATGGTCCGTGGACCATGGGATTGTATAAATAGAGCGAGGCTCTAGGTTGCAAAGCAATCAATTAATGATCATGGAATAGAAGCATAGTGGAAGATCTAAGGACAAAGTCAAGTCTTTGGGTTGTAAAGTAGGAGAAGGCTGTACAACCGAGTACGCAGAGGCCTAGTAGTTCGCAGCTGAGTGCGCGGACCACTGCAGCTGAGTGCGCAGGGCAAGTCAAGTATGTAACAGTTGGAAGCATTAATAAAGAGAAGTTTTATATCATTCATGTGTATTTATTTCTTGTTATCAGCATTGAATGTATCAAGTATGAATTGAATTTCTACTAATTATATGATGCGCGAACATATATGATTGTGTTAATTAAGTGAATGCGAGATAAGATACACAGTGTAATTTGGGGAAATAGCACAGATCGCTGCCATAGTAGCGCGAAAGCATCTCAGCCCCTGGTTAGGGTTGCGTGCAGGCGATTATAAAATATCATGAAGGTCTTGCAGGACAAAACAGTGCCCGAAGTGACCTGCACAAATGTAGGCACAGTTTGACTAAATTGACCCCTCAGACATCTCAAGGGTGTGAAAATTTGGTTCCAGCATCCCCCCATACTGCTTCAGGTGAGACTTCAGTCCGCGCTCCGCGGGCTGATGCTGAAAAGGCTAGTAGTGTAGGGATTTGTTTGGCTAAATAACTCTGAACTTGGGTTAGGCCCCATCAAGCCAACAAATGGTTTCGTTGTCGTGACCAGAATCTGCATAAGAGATGTCTGATGTTGTATCATTGGAATCCAAATAAGAAGGAAATTGAAGGCTAGTTGGAAAGAAGAATTCACGAGTCCGTGGTGCAGGAAAACAGGAACCCGCGACTATCAAAAGAAAAATGGTTAGACTACTACCTGTACACAGAGATCCACAAAATTTTCTTCGTGTATTTCCCTACTAAGTTATATGAGTGGATTGCGAAGCTAGAAGATAGCCAAGGAAAGTGGAAACTTGACGGTCCTATTATGTGGACCCCAGAGTTAGTGCGCAGGTTGGAAGCATCGGAGGATAAGATCGTGTGCACCATTGATCATTGGCTCGATCGGATTATAGGAGGATTCATTACTAAGTTCGCGGTCGACACCTCAGTTAGCTACAGTGAGGCAGAGCGACGCTTTGTCAAAGGACCGCGAGGTAAGTACGTAAAGTCTTTGAATACTTGGATTAAAATGCTATTGTGTGAAAAGAGGGTTATGCAATTCGGAGCTACGCGAAGTGGAAAAGCTTACTGGAACGAAGGAAGTAAGGGACCAAAAAAAAACCGCTTGATTTCACCTCCACAAGGGAATGAGGAAGAGTTCGCGAAGGTCTTGCCGCGAAGTGCGATCCATTTGATAAGGTAAAGAATTCTGTGAATACCACCCCCACCCCCACCCACACCTCCACCAACTTCGCTGCCATCACCTCCATCTTCACTCGTACCACTTCCGCCACCACTGTGATTCAATATGGCAAGAACGATAAAGTTTCCACTGTTCAAGGGATTAGGAAATGAGGATTCAGACCAGTTTGGTTCGTTGTAAGAGCCGTATGGGAAGCATAAGGAGTTACAGATGACAATATAAAGAAAATGACACTGGTTAGCGCCTTGCAAGACCGTGCGCTGACCTAGTATATTAAGCACTCCAATGATAATCGAAATGCAAGAATCGCGGATATCCAAGCAGTGCTAAACATAGAAATTAGCAGGCTGAAATATGAAGCACATTTGATCATTGGATTCAAAGAAATCACGATGATACCAGGTGAGACTCCTTGGAGCTGGATCAGAGACTGAAATGCACGATTCGCGAAGCTAATATGAATCTGACAGATGGGAAACATCGCGAATGGTTAGTAGCATCGCTAACGCCAAATTTAAAGAGTGCGCTATTGCAGCAGCAGTCAACGACTCAGGCAAAGGCCTTAGAGAACGTGATGAGGCTGCATGAGACCCTGACATAGGATCCTAACTTGGGATTTCAGTAGATCCACGCACAACTGGATAATATATGCCTTGAGACACAAAGTCTGAAATAGGACAGGACAACCTGACCAAAAGTGTGTGAAGAGGTGTGATGCATAAAAATTCAAGGGTCAAGATCATGACAAATACCATTGCCCAATTTTCACAAATTACCTTGCAAGAGGAGGATCAATGTCGTTAAGACCGGAAGCACAAGCAGGACCTAGCGTGGCGCCTGCCTTGTGGTGATCGATTTGTCAAATAGGAGGAAAACATGCTACGGAAAACTCCCATTTGTTACAGAAGTATACACAAAATTCGCAGCAATTGTTCTGTAACTTTTGTAGGTCGGTGGGACATGATGAACACACTTGTAGAAGCTATGAGATGATGATGGATAGAACTACCACCTACAAAGTTCAGGTCGAATCGCGGCCCCTAGACCAGAACGCAGGAGTGGCGCGAACAGGATTTCAGGGGCGTGGACAAGGCCAAGGACGAGGAGGACCTAGAAGAGGTCACAGTTAGTTGATATGCTACAATTGTGGAGGACCAAGACATTATGCCTGCAATTGTACGAATCTAACGTGGCCGTCGTGTTTATATTGCACCTTGTTTGATCATAAGACAGAAGATTTTCCTATATTGATAGGTAGGATACGTGACAAAGGAGCGTTATCGCCTCCCCCGACTTAGAAGCTGCAAATGATGAGGTTTGAGCCGTGCGAGGAAGATCCAAATGTGAACATGGTACTCCGAAGTGGAATCACGACGGGAGATGACAAGGGAAAACAACCAGAAGATAGTACTTGGGTTCGTAAAGCTTTGGCGAAAGAAGCAGAGTTTGATTTGGAGCGTGCTTGAGAAACTTTCATGGAAGCTAAGAAGAGCTTCGTGGAGGCCTCCACTTCAGGAAGCAAAGATAGACCAGAGCCGGAGATGGACCCTTCGATGCTCACCATGTTCATGGAAACGTGTATTAAGTTACTACGTGATAGTAAGGCTGTAAAAGGATTGCAAGAACTCATTAATAGGTGCGTTGGGACCATGCCAGGAGAACCGCACGTAGTCCGGAATATTGGAAAGCATAAGACGAGGATGGGAAGAGAAAGAGGTTAACCACGCAAGTAAGAGAATATGAAATGGACCAAGTAATTCTGGATTTAGGATCGGATGTGAATGTTCTACCGAATCAGACATGGGAGTGAATGGGGAGACCTACACTACAATGGTCTCCTATTTAGTTGCGAATGGAAAACCAACAAAAGATAATACCCATGGGGCAATTGCAGGGAATTACTGTGGATATTGAGGGAGCGAGTGCACTAGTAGAATTTGAAGTGATAAATATTGTTGATGACAGCAATCCCTACCCTGCGCTCTTAGGAATTGATTGGGCCACTGACATGAACGGGGTGATTAATCTGAAGAAGTGCAAGATAATTTTTGAGAAGAAGTCACTACGCGTAGTTATACCCCTAGACCCTGCTGAAGGATCGCACTATACAGAGCCAGTGCGCAACTATGAAAGTGATGATGACTTGGATTGAATCTACAATATAACAACGGAAGAGAAAGACTGGGTAAATCTCACTGCAGATGGGCGAATTTCATGGGAGCGCGAGAGCTCATGTACTTCGGATTTTGATGAGGAGATAGAGCATTGGCAAAACCAGTTACACGAAGTAACCATGCTTAATTGTAATATGATGACAAGGTCACTATGTTGCATATCGACAGAAGTGAGAGATTTGCCTACTTATGATGGGTTAAGTGAGGTAGATACCTTCTTCGATAAATTTGAAAGGGAGGTGTTGGAAATATAATGCTTCTAGGAATTGAATTGGGTATTGTGTGCTACGCCCATGAGGTGGTGGGGTACGCACAAAAATAGCTTTGACGACTAGCATGAATGTAGAAAGATGATGCGCACACGATTTGGGAAGCCTAGGGTGTGATTGACAGACAAGTATGATGGGCAGGATGATCTGCGCACGCATCTGGCCAAGTGGTGCACTTGTTCTGTCATACCCTGGATGTTATACCAATGAACTGGTATACAGAAATAGAGCTTCGTCATGGGACCGGTGAATGGGATGTTCTATACGAAGGGTTTGTGATGACCTTTATTTTTGAAGATGGGTGGGATAGTATTAATGAAGCACTACAAGAGGTAAAAGCAACCATCTTTAGGATGCCACAGGAGCCGATAGAGTTGATTCAGCCTGAATGAGCCGCTCAGCTAAGTTGTACGCTGGAGTGTTATAATGTAACTGTTGAGGAAGAGGATGAAGATCCGCGGAAAATTAACTTTCTAGAGACAGAAGGTCAACATGAGGTTCAAGGACCACAAATTGAGAACCCTGACATAACTGCGCCAGTAAAGACTAAGCAGGTGAATATTGGTATAGAGGCGGAACCTAAATTCATGAAGATTGGGGACTACTGGGACGACGCGATGGTGGATAAGATCACTGAATTACTCCACGAATATCAGGACTTATTCCTAAATAAATTGACGGATTTAAAGGGAATAATCGAAGATTTAGGGGTAATGAAGATCACATTAAAACCCGTCATGAAACCCGTTAAACAGAGGTCATATCGCTTAAATCTGAAATACAAGGAGAAGGTCCACATAGAATTAGACAAGATGCTCGCGGCAGGCATCATTGAGCCTGTGGAGGAATCAAATTGGGTAAGCCTGATGGTGGTACAAGAGAAGAAGCAGAAGGACGAAATAAGAATATGCATGGATCTCAGAAAGTTGAATGACGTGTGTGTACACGAGCCATTCCCAAATCCATTCAGAGATGAGGTGTTGGAAAATGTAGGCGGTCAAGAAGCATATTCTTTCATTGATGGGTTCTCAGGGTACCACTAGATCAGAATCGCTTTGGAGGATAGGAGCAAGACAACCTTCGCGACTGAGTGTGGTTGCTTTCAATACACTGTCATGCCATTTGGACTGAAGAATTCCCCTGCCATCTTTTCGCGCATGGTTGTTGCGGCGTTCAGGGAATATATCCATAAGTTATTGGAGGTCTATTTTGATGACTGGGCTGTATTTGGGCTGGTTAGGTGCCATGTAGTAAACCTGCGCTTGATGTTGGATACATGCCAAAGATACCAAATCGCGCTCAACCTCAAGAAGTGTATGTTCCTCGTTCCTTTTGGGAACCTATTGGGGCATGTGGTTTGTAAACAAGGGATGATGGTAGACCCCACGAAAATCGGGGTGATTCTGAATTTGGAAGCACCGCACAGTGTGAAACAACTGTACGCTACCTTGGGACATACGGGGTACTATAGAAAGTTTATCAAAAGTTATGCCCAGATCACCGCGCCAATGGAAAAATTGTTGAAGAAGGATGTCACTTTCTGCTAGGACAATGAATGTAAGAAAATCTTGGATATATTGAAGGAGAAGATGGTTACTGCGTCGATTCTTGTCTTCCCAGAATAGAAGAAAGAATGTCATGTTCATGTTGATGCGTCGTGTATAGCGCTGGGGGAAGTACTCACACAGGATGGTGGAGAAGGCTTAGATCACCCTATCATGTTCGCGAGTCACAAATTATCTAAAGCAAAAAAGAACTATTCCACCACTGAACGCAAGGGACTTGCTATGGTGTATGCACTCCAGAAATATCGACACTACTTGCTAGGGGGACACTTCAAGATGTATACAAATCATTTTGTGGTGAAATACTTGGTCAATAAGCATGTTTTGGGGGGGCGCATATGCAAGTGGCTTTTATTCTTCTAAGAATATGGTTTTGAAGTTGTTGTGAAGCCTAGAAGACTGAATGCAAGACCTGATCATCTGTCGCACATTGAGACGGGGGAGGAACCTACTAGTTTGGAGGAAGGACTACCTGACGTGTAGCTTTTTGCTGTGTGCGTAGTGGACAATAATTTTGAAGATATAATTCACTTTCTAACAACTGGAACTACATCAAAAGGTTACTCTGTCCAGCAGAATAAGGAACTAGTGGTTCGCACAGCATATTCCTTTATTATTGCAGGGCATCTATATAAGATGGGGAACAATGAGATACCACGAAGGTATGTAGCCAAGTTTGAATGACGTAGCATCCTCACGGATGCTCATGGGAGTGCTGCAAGAGGACACTATGCAGGGAGAGAAACCGCGCAGAAGATTCTCCACGTAGGGTTGTGGTGGCCGACCCTTCATCAAGATTCAAAAGCACATTGAAAAGCCTGTGATGTATGTCAAAGAACTGGTAAGCCCTCGCGAAGGGACGAGATGCCTTTGAATCTGCAAATGACGCTACAGCCCTTCAAAAAGAGGGTGATTGACTTTGTAGGACCTATCAAACCTCAAGGAAAGATAGGTGTGAGATATATTATCATCGCGAAAGAGTACTTGACTCGTCGGGCAGAAGCGTAGCCAGTAAAGGATTGCACAGCCGCGATGCTACGAAGTTTTTGTTTGAACACGTACTCACACGATTCAGATGTCCGAAGATCTTGATGAGCGATCATGGTACACATTTCCTGAACGAGACGATCAACACGCTGACGGAAGAGTTTTAGGTGTATCATCAGAAAATCACACTATATCACCCATAGGCTAACAGGACCGTAGAAGCGTTTAAAAAGGTACTGGAGACCACGTTGACGAAGGTATGTAATGCACATCGAAATGATTGGGACCTACGCGTACCTACAATATTATGGGCTTATAGGACGACATGCAAGAAACTAACGAGACAGACACCTTTCCGACTTATCTATGGAGTGGAAGCTGTAATTCTTATGGAATACATCGTGCCTAGTCTAGGCATAGCAGCGTTCATAGGTATGATGGATCATGGAGCCTTGGAGGAGACGCTTGCACAGTTGGAGGAGCTCGAAGAAGAACGGTTTTTAGCTGGATTCCACCAGCAGGTGCAAAAGCAGCGTGAAAAGGCCTGGCTCGATCGACATCTTAAGTTGCGCACCTTCAAGGCGAATGATTTGGTGTTGTTGTACAATAGTAAGTTTGATAAATTCCCAAGGAATCTCAGAATACATTGGATGGGACCGTATGTTATTAAGGAGATCACAGATGGTGGTGCAGTGCAGTTGGTAAAATTAAATGGAGAACTCTTCTGAGGAAAATTCAATGGTAGTTGTTTGAAGCGGTACACAAGTGGATCGCCCATCTGAATAGCCACAGGAAGCACAGTCGTAGCACTCCAGGCAACTGAAAGGAGATGCGGGACTATAAACTACTTTTCCCAAGAGTTGCGCAATGTGAGGACTGCACGGAATAGCGAAGTGTCACAGGGTCCGTGACAACGCAAGGGTCACTGCGATGCCGCGTAGGTTGCCTGGGAAGTGACCGTTAAAGTCACTATTCACGATGTGATGCTTGGTTTGAGACCAAATGGAGTGGACGACAAGCATTTAAGGTGAAATTTATGGGCTAGATTTGGGAAAATCTGCCGCCAAGGGAGATTTAATGGACCGAAAATGGGGAGAACGGCCGAATTCGAATTCAAAAGGTGCTATAAATTGCAAAGGATTTCCCATCAAACGACACTTGGCCATTTGAGAATTGAGTCGTTGCATGCCCAGAGATTCATGAACCCATATTTGTTTGATCTTTTGAAGTTGAAGTCGTTGTTTGAGCACTTACCCAAGCCATTGAGAGAATTGTGAAATAGCAGTATGGAAGCGCCTGAGGAAGCCATGGATATTGAAGCAATGACCACTGAAGAGGTCGTGCATGCCATAACAGTAGGAGAAGCCCCAGAAAGTGTCAGGATAGTTGCAGAAATCCCTGAATCGTCGTGCACGCCGAGACCCAAGAAAGAAAAGTAGCTTATGGTACCAACGCACATGTCCCCTAGAACCCCACTGAGAACGAGGCTTACTATGGAAGAAAAGGGGAAGGCTATCAACTTGGAAGCTGATGAGAAGGAGGAAGACTTTGAAGAAATCTTGGTAGAAGAGGAGGAGGATGTAGAGATGGAAGTGGAAACCCACGGTGTGGACCCTCTGACCAGGTTGCCTGCGTATGTTCCTCCGCAGAAGGGGAACACAAGGGTGCCCAAGGACCTAAATGAGATCAAGAGCTCTCTGCAGACCCCACTACTCCCCGACGACATCATTTTTGATGGATCGCACTTGGGGCGAGTGCCAGTATTAAAATTTGAAGACTGGGATCTCGCGGACCATGATAAATTCCCACATTTGGGAACCATGCAGCTCATGCGCCAGAAGAAAAACACATCGCCTGGAGTTATAGAGTTAGAGCCACGCCAATGGTTGCAAGGTGTAGAGAAAGCAGGGTTGTTAAACCTGCTCTGGATGCCACATTACCATCGTGCCCCAGTGACTATTTTTGTCATCGGGCAACTGCTCTGCCTGGTGCATGATGGGTGTTTGTGGCTGGAGGAGCCCATCCCCATCACAAATCATCTAATTCACAGAATTACCCGGCTCCCTTGCAAAGGGGAGGACCCAGCGAATATGTTGGAGGGTAAGAGTGTCGATTTGGCCATCGCGGAGGCCATGAAGAAAAAATTCAAGCTGGAGAAGAAGAAGAGAGGGTACGCGATTTCCAGCATCAACAACGCTGCGGTCAAAGTCACGAAGCAAATATTGGCCCTGAAAGTTATGCAGAAATGTCGTGCGGATGAGGTGCCTGCACCAGTGGTTGCACTTGTCGCACAATGCACAGAAGGGGTCCAGTTTAACTAGGCAGACTACTTGTGCAAAGAGTTCCTGGAGAACTGTCGTGAGGCATAGGAGCAGGAAAAGACTTTCCACTATGCATGGCTTCTACTATCCATAGTGTTGGTGGCTTGGGAATTGCCCGAGGACAACCAGTTCCCAACGATTGCATAGGATCTTCTGAAGGCAACGAAGTACACTTCGTTGTGGGCAACCAGAGATGTGCAAAGGATTAGAGACAACAAAATATTTTGGGTGTTCATGGAGATCAACATTAGAATGGGGATTAATCGCAAGCCGTGATTATGGCCCATTGTCTACAAAAGTCTGCAGAGCTTCGCGGAGTTCAAGGTGGACTTCCACCACGTGTACATCAGGGTGTGAAAGGACCCCACGAAGACGTGGTGTGAGCTACCTTACCTAGCAACAGATGACGTCATATTCGTCATGCTTGATTCCTGGCCACTAGAGTAGCGTGCTCCAGCCAGCTTCATGGTGGAAGCAGAGAAGTCCGCCACACAGAAGAAAAATGACGATGCCAAACTACGTATGGCGTAGTTGGTAAAGAAGAGAAGGCACGAAGCACCAACAGCCAAGGCGCAGGAAGTATGCAACGCTACAAAGCCAATAAAAGAGAAGCAGACTGTAGCAGAGAAGGAGCATGAAGGCCAGAAGTTGTCTTCGCCCGAACAGGAAATAGATCCAGAGGAAGGTGGCGCAGACCTGTAGACAACATCCACAAAGTTGAAACGACAACGCCCAAGAGAGCAGGTGGGGCCGTAGAAGAAGTCAAAGGCCTCAAAGACTTCTTTCAACCCGATCACCCTCACTGAGGGGGATCTACATGACATTAGGGAGACGGTGAGGGACGTCACCGCGGAGGCCCTCCAACAGTTTGCAGAGGAACACCAGACAGTGTTGGGGGCCCTCCAAGCACAGATACAGGAGTTACAGGTGCACACTCCACAGGCTGGAACTGTGTCAACCAGCCTCGCACTAGGCATGACAACGACTGAGGAAATGCTACACACCTGCATGACCAACACCATAGTGTTGCCAGAGGGAGCACTTGTGACATAAAATGAGGTCGATAGCCTTATGGTCAGCGAATTAAAGGGGATCGGGATAAAAATGGTTGCATTCTCTCGGGAGACGCTCTATGTTTTGCAGGATGGAGTTACTGCAAAACTACGAGCTAGTGAGGGTCACGCGCTCCATGTCATGAGCGAGCAGTGCATCAAAATCAAACATTTGAGCTTCCAATGCGATGAGGTAGTGGCACAGAACTGACAGATTGTGCAGGTGGTCGACGAAGCCTGCCAGGTGGTCTTGGAGCTGACCATCCAAGGAGAGGAACCAACGGAGGCGCGCATCTAGAAACTAGCAACAGGGGTGCACGAGGCTAAGGAAGAGATGGCCAAGGTTTAGCTGAAGCTAAACCTTCAGATAGCCGAGCTACAATTGAAGGCACAGCCTTCAACACCACCGGAGGTTAAGAACAGTGCTTCAGTGTGATTACAACGGCCATAGCAGAGGTCAACAACACAATGAAATATTGCACCAAGCTTTTTGAGGAGTTGTTCGAGGTTCTCACCACTCTGCAGGAGGACCCAAACATAAAACGCTTAGAAACAGAGGCACGCGAGCTACAGCTGAAGTATGATGAGATAAAAGGGACTATGTAGACAGTTTCCCTTACATAGAGGCTTGCGTGGATGCAGCAGGAAAAAGCGCTCAAGGAGCAGGTGGATGTTGCTTGACACAAGGAAGTTGTTTTGAAGGTGTGTGAACCATGGATTGATGAGATGTTCGTCATTATAGCCTCTATTGAAGTAAAGCTTGCGCAGATGAAAGGTACACAAGAACAAGTTTAGGAAAGCAGTTCAGCCACAATGGTTTCTGAACAGTGCGTCTAGGAAGTGCAGTAGGCAGCCGCTCAGTGCGTTGTCGATCTTGTAGCAGTCCAAGCAGAGTTCGTAGGTCTTCGAGCGAATGATCTCTGCATCGACAGAGTGATTTGAGAGGGAGTCACGATGTTTTTTTTGGTGGCCTGTTGGGCGCGGGATCCCCCAAGGAAAGTTTTTGGGCTTAGGGCCTAGATTTTGGACATAAATTGTATCTTTGATGTAAAGACTCCGCATTTTGTGCGCGCGGAGCGCGTAGCTTGTAAATAAGTCATAGGGTTGTCCACTCTTAATTTTGTAATGTAATGTCAGCTATAGAGATTTACCCATGGTCTGAAGTCCATGGAATTGTGTACATAGAGCGAGGCTTTAGGTTGTAAAGCAATTAATTAATGAACATGGAATAGAAGCATAGCGGAAGATCTAAGGGTAAAGTCGAGTCTTTGGGTCATAGAGTAGGAGAAGGCTCTACAGCTGAGTGCGTAGAGGCCTAGTAGTCCACAGCTGAGTGCGCAGACCCCTGTATCTAAGTGCGCAGGGAAACTCAAGTCTGCAACAATTGGAAGCATTAATAAAGAGAAGCTTGTAAATGATTCATAGGGTTGTCCACCCTTAATTTTGTAATGTAATGTTAGCTATAGAGATTTACCCATGGTCTGAAGACCATGGGATTGTGTAAATAAAGCGAGGCTTTAGGTTGTAAAGCAATCAATTAATGAACATGGAATAGAAGCATAGCGGAAGATCTAAGGGTAAAGTCGAGTCTTTGGGTCATAGAGTAGGAGAAGGCTCTACAGCTGAGTGCGTAGAGGCCTAGTAGTCCACAGCTGAGTGCGCGGACCCCTGTAGCTAAGTGCGCAGGGAAAGTCGAGTCTGTAACAGTTGGAAGCATTAATAAAGAGAAGTTTTATATCACTCTTGTGTATTTATTTCATGTTTTTTGCATTGAATGTATCGGGTATGAATTGCATTTCTACTATTTATATGACATGAGAACATTTATGAATGTGTTAATTTAGTGAATGCGAGATAAAGTATATGTTTACGTGAAGTTAATTAACATATTTAAGAAGATAAGTAAGAGACACAGTGTAATTTGGGGAAATAGCACACGTCACTGCCATAGTAGCGCGAAAGCATCTCAGCCCTTGGTTAGGGCTATGCGTAGGCGATTATAACATATCGTGAAAGTCTCACAAGTCAGAACAGTGCATAAAGTGACCTACATGAAGGTAGCACATTTGGACTAAATCGATCCCTTAGACATCTCAAGGGTGCAAAAACTTGGTTCTAGCATCCCCCTATACTTCTTTGGGTGAGACTTCAGTCCGCATTCCACGGGCTGATTCCGAAAGTGCTAGTAGTGTAGGGCTTTGTTTGGTTAAATAACTTTGAATCTGGGTCAGGGCCCATCAAGCCAACAGAAATCAGACCCTACTGAATAACAGGCGATTCATAATATCCTTGCTGATTTTGGATCTACCTTGGGCCTCTTCATGAACCAAATGAAGTTTATATTGATTTCATGTGACCTTGAGGCGGACTGGACTATGGAGATTGCCAACACTTCTATGGTAAAATTCTCCCATTTGCAAGATGGTTTCCATTATCTAGGCTTCTTCCTAAAGCCAAATGGATACAAAAACAAGGATTGGGATTGGCTTCTTCTCAAATTGGGTAAGTGGCTCATACAATGGTCACATTCATGGATTTCATTGGGAGGGAATCTAATTTTAATCAAATCTGTCTAGATTCTTGTGGGTTGGAACACAATTAGATCGAAAATTTTACCTTGTTAGTTTGGAAATATTTAACCTTCAATTTAATCAAGGACGTTGGGGTTTAAAAGACACCCCTCTTTCAACCTAACATTGCTCCTAAAAAATCTTTGGAGAGAAGTTAGCAATGATGGCTTTTGGAGACAAATTATCAAGGCTAAATATCTTCAAAATAGGGATCTAATCAGTTGGATTCGTGTTGGTGCCTTAGACCCTCCAACATCTAAACATCTTGGTGTAGTCTACTCCACACTAAACATTGGTTTTTTAGGAATATTAGATGGGATGTTGGCTCAAGATTGTCCCCACATATTGACTTCGACTCCCTCTCAGGCCTGACAGTTCCGCATTTACTATCTCCTCCTCTCATTACTTTCTTGCACAATCATGATTATTTTGTGATTAAGTACATTTCTTATTCTCATCTTTCATCTCCATCTCTCACTCTTTGGAAAGGCGCTTTCAAGCTTAAAATTCCATAGGCCTTGATTCCAAAATGGCAATCATACATTACTAATCTCAATCTTGTTAGGATTGTCCTTTCAACAAAAAGAGGCAGATTCATTTGGTTTGGTGGCCCAAAACAAGAAAAGGTTATTGTTCATGAGGAATATCGGAAAATCTATCAGCCTACCAAATAGATATTGTTCTTCTCTTGGTTGGCTAGATCCTGGAAATGCAATTTTCCGCTCAAAATCAAATGCTTCTCCTGGTTGGTGGTGCACAATCGATTTTTGATTTGGGAAATCCTTAGTAAGAGAGGCTATCAGGGCCCAAGAAGGTGTTGCATTTTCTCATATGGTGATGAGGACACCAATCACCTCTTTCTTCACTATCCCTTTGCCTCTTCTATCTAGAGCTGTGTGCTACAATGGATTAACTACCCTGTTGGTTGGGACTGTTCAAATATTGTCTCTTGTCTTAGTAGATGGACAATGGATCATCAAATTCGTAACACATTGGATTCCTTTATCATTTGGGGAATTTTCCAGTCTAGAAATGCCCTCATCTTTGATCATGTGTTGCATGACATTTGGAAAACTAGTTGTAGAATTATCTCTTTCTATCTTGATCAATCTTCTTAAAAGTCCTCCTCCTCCTTGTAACATATGGTCTAACTTTCAGTCATATTTTTTTATGAGACTTCCTCTTTTGGATTATGTGGCTGCAAAATTGTTATGAACCCAGCTCACAAAAAGATAGAAGAGATAGATCAATGCCTTAAAAATAAGCCTCTTCGATGGGACAACCTCCTTTACATTACACAAATGAACAATTCTTGGATGATACAAATGACAAGACCTCCTTTCTATATATAGGAGTCTATGGGGTCATAATATAATCAGAGTCGACATAACAATAATAATGTAAGGGAACAACAATAACAATAGTGGGCTTCTATGGGGCACAAATAATAATAATATAAGGACTACATGGGAACAATAATATAATAAGGGGGTTGTACTAATAACAATAAGGAGTTACACTAGTAGTATAGGGACCTAACATGCCCCTCTCCTTCAAAAAGTGTTGTCATCAACACTTGAGTAGTTATTGATGCTTCTATATAAAATTCTTGTCCTCCCATGTGGAATCTTCAGCGGGTAAGTTCTTCCACTTGATGTGATACTTTGAAATTGATCGATTTCGTAGCTGTCAGGTTCTTGTTTCTGTGAATGCTCCAGGGTCCAATATGATTTTTCCTTCCTTGTCAAGTTTTGGCAATATTGTTTGAACTGAGATCTTTTGCGACTTTTGAATGAGCGGCCACAGTTCTTCGTCCTTCTTCCATTCATCCCTTGCTTCCTTTATCCAATCTAGTTGGATAATAGAAATAGCACAAAACAATGCTTCCACATCCTCATCCTTTCTTGAGAGTGTATGTGCAACAACATTTTTCTTCCCTTTTTTGTAGATGATTTCAAAGTCATAACCCAACATATTTGTGACCCATTTTTTATGTTCTTCTAAAGATAATCTTTGTTCTAAAAAGTATTTAAGACTATCATGATCCCATTTTACTTTGAAGTGTCTTCCCATTAGGTAAGGTCGCCATTTCTTAAGTGCATGTAGTAATTCCCACATTTCCTTCTCATAAATAGCTTGCTTGAGATGTAGTCATAAAAATACCCAATCGCCTACAACAAAAGTTTTTTCATTGCAATGTTGATCTACCTGTTGTTTTATTCGATTCTGCACCAAGGTGGCGTTATCCTTTAAATATTTGGAGAGCTTGTTGTTGATGCTCGATGTAATCTTTCACTGTTTGAATCTTTTTCTTCTTGATATGTTCTTCTATCTTGAGCGTTTGAGGAGTGGTAACTTCTTCCAATGCATTACAAGATATGGTCGGATTCATTTCTTGATGCTTGATGTGATCTTTCACTTCTTAAACACTTTTCTTATTGATATGTCCTTCTATCTTGATAGTTTGAGGAGTGGTAATTCTGGCCAATGCATTACAAGATATGGTCAGATTCATTTCTTCTTTCACAATGTGATCTTTTACTTCTTGAACATTTTTCTTTTTGATTTTTTCTTCTATCTTGGGAGTTTGAGGAGTGGTAATTCTTGCCAATATTCTTTACAATATATGGTCGGATTCATTTATTCTTTCTCTGGGGTTGGTTCATGGTGTATATCCTCTTCTTTTGATGTTTCTTGATGCTTTTTTTCCTCCTCTTCCTAATCTATGTAAAATAATTTCTTCTTAGCACACTTATGACCTTTAGTGTATTTATTATCACAATTGTAACAAATCCCTTTTGCTCTTTTTTCTTCCAATTGTTGTAGTGTCAACCTTGTAGGTTGTGGAAGGCTAGGAGAAACAACACTTCCATCTTTATAGTTGTGAGGGCTAGACTTCCTTGTTGCCATAATTTTTCTTTCCACTTTTCTTGCCAACCTGAATGCCTTCTCCAATGAATCAGATTCCCAAAGACAAACCTCATGTTGAATGTTATCCTTTAAAGTCGCTATGGAGGCATCAATCCTCTACTTCTCTGGAATATCATTTTCCCTTATATTCAATTTTTGAAATTTCACAATGTGCTCTTCCATTGAACATTTTTGTTTTAGATTTATCAATTGACTAAAGAGGGTGTTTCTCTTTGTATCCTCATAATGTGTTATCATTTCCTCCGTGAAAATTGACCACGTAACAAGTGGTTTACGAGAACAAATCCCTCTATACCATAAAAATTGATCGGTTCTAAATATGGAGATGCAATACGTACCTTTTGTAACAATTGTACCTCATGTAGATCAAAATATTGTTCCATCTATAGTATCCAATTTACCAGATCCTTGCCATCAAACTTCCTCATATCACTTTTTTTTTTTTTTTAGGAGATCGATCTTGAAACGATTGTAACTCTGTAATTTTGAATCTTCATTTCTGAAATCATGACCTGTTTGGAGCAGCGAAACCCTAAAATCCAAAGCTCTGATACCAAATATTATGAAATCAGCTCACAAAAATATAGAAAAGATAGATCAATGCCCTAAAAATAAGCCTCTTCGAGGGGGCAACCTCCTTTACATTACATAAACAACAATTTTTTGATGATATAAATGAAAAGACCTCCTTTCTATATAAAGGAGTATAAGGGGTCATAATATAATCAAATCCGACATAACAATAATAATGTAAGGGCACATTAATAACAATAGTGGGCTTCTATGGGGCACAATAATAACAATATGGATATTACATGAGCACAACAATATAATAAGGGGTTGTATTAATAACAATAAGGGGTTATACTAGTAGTATAGGGACCTAACAAAAATGGCTATCCATCTTGGGCTTGGGGTTTTCTACAAATTCAACTCACACTATGGAATTGGCTCTAACACTCGAGTTGAAAGACTTGGTCTCTGCGGAATTTTGTACTGCTTTATTTGGCTCAGCCTTAGGTATCTTATAGTTTTTGAGGCTCCAAATATGTGACCCCTTGAAATTCAAAACTCAATATTCGATTAAAGAACTTCACTCTATCTCCATTTCCCATATTTATGGGATCCAAAATGGCAAAGTGAATCGTCTCTCCAAGGACGGTTGTTGTTTGGAACTTGCAAAGATTTTTTTCCATTTTTTCAAAAATTTGAATTGTAAAACACCTTTGTTGTTGAGAGGCCATAGGTTTAATTCTATTAGCTTAACATTTGAAGGTTGAGCTTAAGGTTTAAAGATGATTTCTTTTAATAAAGCTAATACAAGAATTGGTTTTGGTAAGAGGTAGAGGTTTGGAAGTTAAGCTCATGAATTTTTTTAAATAAATATATTAATAACAAAATAAAAAGAATAGAAATTAAGTCAGTTTATTTTTTTGTACTTTTTTGTTTTAGACTACAGCGAGCTACGATTTATCCATAATTTTACCAAAATTTCATCAAAAAAGATTTTGAAATTGTAAAGCACTTTTGTTGTTGAGAGGTCACTAGTTTAATTCTAATTCTATTACCCTCCACAAATTGATTTTAAGTTTTCGGAGATTCTGTTAGGAAATGGGCTAAACAATTTTTGGTTATATCGTGTCTTTTATTGATTAAAATTTGTTATCCACGATAACTCCAAAACCTAGCACAGTTAGACTACCAAATTTCAAAATACTAATCTATTTATACATTCAAAAATACACTTTAAACAACTAAAATATATAATAGTATAAAAAATTCAAACAAAATGTATCTTCTAAAAAATCCTCAGAATTAAGATAGATCAAAATTGTGATTCAACAATTGCTTATTGAATTTAGTTAAAAACAATTTATTGGATTTAGTTAAAAACAATTGATTAGAAAATATATCCATAAAAATTTCAAAATGAACCTAGCTAGATTAAGACTTTTCAAAAGCTAAATCTCTTTATAGATTTAAAAACACATCTTAAACAACTAAAATATATAATATTATAAAAAATCAAAATCATGGGATAATTACAAATTTGACTCCTCAAAGCCTAAGCATTTAACAAGTTCCTCTCCTGCAATATGATTCACAAACATTTGCAAAGCGTAAAGGAAATGCAAACTAAATCCCACGACAGAGACTGTCTATCACACCAAACCTGGAAGAACTTTTCTCCTCTAGGTTGCGTTGTAGGTGGTAATGCGAGATGCAGGCACATCTCCGCGCGCGTAACCAGTGGAACCTTGAATTTCGTGCCTATTGCAGAAACTGTGGGAGTTCAGCTCTTACGCATTCTTATACCGGTGACCACCTGCGTCAGAAACATGCAGATCTGATTTCGAACCCTCAGATCTGCGATTCACAAAGAAAAAATACATCTTTCCCCAGAGATTACGAAACCAATTTCACACCTTTATGAGGGTGGCAATCTAAGCCTGAAACATGCAGATCTTATCTGGAACGCAGATATCTGGGGTACAAAATTTCCTGAGAGCTTAGGAAAGCAATTTCACTGAAAGAAAGGGCAACTCGGGACACTTTTTCTCCATGAATCTCTGGGTACCAATTTCATCCCTTTCCGCTTACAGATCGGCAAGAAAAGGCAATCCCCTAGGATGGGGCAAAATCGGGAAAAAGGTCGCATTTTGTACCTGTTCATTGGGAAACCTGGGAACTTAATGGCTGAGTTGTTTATATGTATTATATTTTGAGGGATTCTTGCCGATGAAGCTGGCCAAAATATTTGTGGTGAAATTTGGATGTTTGTGTTGTTTATATTGGTTTTTTTTTTATTGTACATATAGGTTCAAAAATTTTGGTGACACATTTAGATGGTGGAGAATTTATCAAATTTGTGACTCCAATATATTTGTGCAAAATTCTAGAGAAATTTGATTTCAATAAATGACAACCAAATTTTAAAAAATAAATAAAAAATAATTTGATTATGTTTATTTAAATGATTTATTAACTCATTGAGCCTACAAGCTTATTCTACAACTCGGTATAAAGGGATATGTAAGTTTGTCTCTTCATCTGTGCTTTTTTAAAATAAAAATTTATGTTTTAAATAGAAAAATAATGTCACCTATAATTTAAAAAAATGAATATGTTGTAAAGTAATTAAAAGTAAAAAAAATGTGTTAATTAGATATTTAAATCTTATACTTTTCAATTATGTTCTAAATAGAGAAATAATGTGGGAGATATATCTATATATAGAAGATGAAAAAATTAAGTCTTTATAGTTAAAAATTTTATTTGATCCCATATATACGTTATTTAACATTCAAAAATACAATTTAAGCAATGAAAAATAAATTAAAATTTTTATATAATTATATATATATACTTTATTTAATATTCAAAAATACAATTTAAACAATGAAAAATAACACATTATATATTGCATTATAAATAAGTTTGCACTTAAAGAAATTTAATCTCTCTACTCATATTAGGCCCATACTTAAAATGAATCTATTATGGTCTAGTTAAAAAACGCCTAGTGGTATGGATTTAGTTTGAGTGATTAAAAAATTAAGTTACAAAGTATTTTGTATTTCATCATTCATTAAATAATTACAAAAATTTAGTTTGAATGATTAGAAATATTGTTTCAATTTTAGTCACTAACCCATTATAATAAAATAACAATATTTTAGTATTAATTTTTATTTACTTTTTTTATAAATATTTTAATTAAAAATACCTATAAATAAAATAATAATATTGTTTATATTAACAAAACATTTTCAATTTTATAAACATTTAAATCTTTTAATGTTTTATGATTTTAACTAATTTCATCAGTATGAAATCATAATTTTAAATATACAAATCATTTTTTAATATAAGAATGAAGTCTCATTTAATATCTTTAATATAATTAAATTATTATAGATTTTTAGACCTGAGACACAGATCTGAACAACGTGTGTGGCTCTTTTTTGTAAAATTCTTCAAAAACATTTTTATACTCAACATGAGAGCATTCTCCAGATGGCTCCCAGCGTCGCGAAAATAGTTGTTGGCTCAGCTCCGTCCTCCTCTCAGAGGCAAGCTCCTGCCCATATCGTTAGTGAAGCCCCAACTCCCACTGTCCAGGTGGACCAAGCCTCCTTCGATGAGGCTTCGAAGTTTTATGAAAGTGCCCTAATCTGCGGATTCAATGGTTTTTGGCCGCGACTAACAACTCTCCACAGTTGGATCTCAGAGGTATGGAAGCCTGTTATTTCTGATGCCACCCCTATGCTAGGGGTTTCTTTATAGTAGATTTTGAAAACCTTGAAAGAAGACAATGTATTCTAGATTCCGGCCCTTGGTTTTGGGAAAACTCAGGCCTATTCATAAAGCCATGGAACCCATCATTCGATCCCTCAACAACATTCATAACCTCAGCACCAATTTGGGTGAGATTTACAAACCTACCCTTGCATCTTTGGAATTACTCCTCGCTCAAAGCCATTAGAAATGCAATTGGGAAATTTTACTACAGCTGCCTAGAAATAGAGGAATATGTCAGAACCACCTATGCACATGTCTGTGTGAAAATGGACTTCAGCGTCGGATTCCCAACTGAAATACACCTAACAAGTAAAGACTGTGTGTAGAACCAGAAACTCGATTATGAAAATGTCCTCTTCAGATGTCGATCCTGCTTTGATATAGACCATCTAGCCAAAAATTGCCCAAAAGCCTCCCAGAAAAATTCTGCTAGAAAAAATCAACACAGATCTACATGGTGGGAAAGAGCACAAAAAGAACACTACAGTGTCATCAAAGAAAAATACTCTCGAGAAAACTCTAAATCACAAGAAATCGGGCAAGAAAGAAACAACTTTCAAGACAAGCAGGGGGAAAGCCCCACCCAACAAAAATCTTCATTTAATAGCAACGCAGATCTCCTAAACCAAACTCCTTCTCCGACTATCTTCAAAAGGATGAGCACAATAGATTGTGAAGCTAAGACACCAACGTCTCAAGAACCAGAAGAGATGAAGGAGATGCAAGATAAAGGAAGTTGGAAGACCATAGAGAAAAAAAATAAAGCTGCAACACCAATCTCGCCAAGAAAGACAAGGAGCCAGACAATTAAAAACTAAGAAAATTATAGGGCCGATAGACCAATTTGGTCTTAGTGGACGTTAACCACCATCATCATCGTATAATTTAATTTATACAAATTATTTAAATTATCATATATATAAAAAATATATATTATAATAAAATTAAATAATAATAAAAAATAATAATAATAATAATATTAACTAATTTATGATACAAATTGCTTTTAGGACAATTTTTTCAAAGTGTTTTTGGTCTAATTTCTCTAAAACATGGCAGAATTTATTGAAATCACAAGTTGAAATGACAAGTTTGATGCGTAACCCCTGCACAATCTAAGTGCCCTAGGGATTTTTGAGGGTGCTAAATCCATATATACAGTAAAAAAAAAACAATTTAATAACACAATCCAAGATTTCCCCTCAAATTTTTCCCCAGGTTTCCAGCATTGGAAAGTCCAAAAAATTGCACTAAAGACAATTCCATTCATAATATATATAAACAAAGTTATAGTGTGGAAGGGTTATGGTTGATCATATCATCTATGATTAAGAGAATTAGTGATCTATTTTCAATAGGAATTTTTTCTAAGAAAGAATCACTAGTGATATACATTTAATAGTAAGTTTTTCTACGAAAGAGTTATGTTATTTTTATTATAACTAACACAACCACATTTACCAATGTTGTTGATATACACCGATAGGTGTATATGAAGCATATATACAACCATATTTTCCAATGTAGTTGATGTAAGCCGATAGTCGGATATCAACAACATTAGCAATTATTATGTGTATTTTTATAAAGACCAACTATTTATCATTATTAATAACTATATAAATAATAAAAATATATTCATATATATATATTATATGATATGATTATTTTATTAATATTATATTATATATTTAAAAAAATATTAAGTTTATTTTATAATATTTTATTTAATATATTTAATATTTAATAATAATATTAACTCATAATAATATCAATGATATTGACTAACAATAATAATCTTAATAACAATAATTATTTAATAAAAACAATAATTATTTCAGTAAATGTGGTTGATATACGCATAATGTTTCATTTCTATTTATGACACAAATTAATGATAAATATGTTAGAGTCAGTATTTGCATACTATCATCAACGATCAAAACTCCTATTTTCATATCATATTAGGGTCCCATTATGAAATTTTTTTCATTCCACCTAAGTCCTCATTCAAAAATTTACTCACTAATGGTAGCCCTAGTAAAAAACCCTCTCTCCTTCAAAATCAATACTTGTTGGCCCACCTTTATGTCTTATTGAGCATACATCAATCATAAAATCTCATTTCATCATGTCTTTATGTCAGTGGTCAACATGGAGTCTGGTCATTCAATGTCCCATTAGGTCACTAGATTTCATTTTCCAAGGTTCAATAATACTCATTTCATCTCATAAGGTCAGCAAAAGTATGAAAGTAAAGCAAATAATATCCCTTTTTCAGTCAAATAAGGGTTTACAAGTATGTAAACCATGGTTGTTGAAGTTCCAAATTTGATTTTAAATAAGGAATTTATTCTAGTTTGTAATTTTTATTTCAAAAGAAAATGTAATATTTTTTATTTTATTTATGTAATTTTACGTTTATCATATGTAATAAGTCACCATTTTAGCCATTTACTCAATTCCATTTCCAATAGCATCCAAAAAAGAGTCAAAGTGAAGATTGCCACAAGCTTCAACATCATCCACCTGTCAAAGGAAAAAGTCAGAAGTCAAAGAGCATTAGTGTGAAAATTTGAAAAGTAACATGAAACATTAGAAACTGGGTTTTCAAAGCATAAATAAAAACCCATTCAAGTATAAAAGCCATCAAATACATCAATTCAACATTCATTTGCACTCCTACACTCTCAAAGCATCCTCAACAACAGGGAATTTTCGAGTTTTAGGTGAAATTGTGCAAAACAGGGGCAAGCGCATTTTGAATTGGTGTTGTGCGCTTGCGTTAAAACGTTGCGCGTTTCCTAAGGGTGTTGCATGCCTGTTAAGAGTGTTGCACGTTTTCCCGAAAACGCCTAGAGATTTCCCACAGAGCACTACATCATTTCCAAGCTTCAAAATGTGTCACCAACATGCTCCAGCAAACAAGTAGGTTGAGATCATATCACTCCTCTCCTCCACAGTTGATTTATATGGTGTTTCATTGTATTTTGGTGTCCTACTAAGTTCAAAACCCTAGTAACATAATCCCATTCCTAAATTCCATTTCTTAGCTTCCCACTACCATTCCTACATTTCAAAACTACCCCTTGTCACCTCCCTCATATCATACATCCCTATTTTCGTCTCCTCAATTTCCTCACACCATTCCATACTCTCTACACCTACATTCCATTTCATCATCTCCCTAGGGTTTGATTGTAATAACTCATGGCAGAAGAAGAGAACATAAGTCATAGTGACAAAGAAAGACAGGAGAGAAGGCTATTTTAAAAAGGAGGGAGAATCATTATACATGAGCCAACCAATACTAGAGAACTCATGGCATCTCCCATCACCCTAACATGCTTTAAGCATGTGGGTTAGTTTGAGTTTTGTGAGAAAGTATAAAGGATCCAATATTATCCTGTGTTGACCAGATTATTCATCACCAACCTCCATGACAACCAGGTAACCCTTACTAGTGTCGCCTTCACTATATCTCCTGCTATCATATCAACTACCTTTGTGATCCCAAATGTTGGGGAAAAATGGTTTAAACAAGGAGAATTGGATCATTTCTATTATGAGCCATATCTTAAACCAAGGTACAAGAATGAGAGAAAGAGGATTTTCCCTTTCTCTTACCTCCTAGAGAGATATACTCCCATGATGAAAATCATCATGAAGTAATTCATTTGTGAGGGTAGGTTTCCCAGGCTTTATTCCTATCATATCTGGCTATTGATGCATTTCACAAGAGTCAAAATGCTCAATATACCCTACTATCTTTACAGGAGCATTGATAAAATGTCATTCATTATCAAAAAGAGAGATTATGATCATCAAATGCAAAGTATCTTTCACCACTCGCTCATCAAGATGATAGTCCTCCATTACCTTGATCAACTTAACATTGCATGGGACACCTTTATATCTAATGATATTTTCATTGTTCCACCTATTCAGCATGGCCAAGAAGCACCTTCATCATCCCATCCATCCACCTCCATTCCTCCACCTCAGCCCATACATCATTCGTCTTCATCTGATGAGTCAACCACACCATCGTCACCATTTCATGAGCCTATTCATTCACCTAGCGGAGATGAAGGCAGTGAGCAAGATCACATTGAGCATGGTGAGAGAAGCAAGCCTAAAAGGGCTGGTTTAGGTACCTTGACACATACCTATTAGAGAGGGCATATGCAAGTGTTTTCCCCACATATTGTGGGAGGGGCCTTGCCTTGTTCATCAGCAAAGCAAGTATAGAAGGGTAAGGAAAAGGTGACAGAGGCAGAGATCCAACAGCAGGAGGACCTCCATGAGACAGAGCAGGATTTTCACTTAGTTGACCTAAGTGAAAATGAATCAGATAGTGAGAACACAACCATTGTCATCAAAGAGAAGAATGCACTCATAAGAAAGCTCTAGGTCAACTTTCAAAGGGCCAAATACATTATTTCATACTATGAGTAGGAGAACATGCAGCTTGAGGTCAAACATGAGCTCATGGAGATTCAGCTCATCAAGGCAAAGAGAGGCTGAAAAGGCTAAGGCCTTACTTGATGAAGCATATTGAGAATATGGTGAACAACTCGATGAACAGGCGCCTAGAAAAAGACCAAGGACTAGAGGGCTAAAGAGAGCTTTGCATCTAGAAAAGCAAAGGGAGGCAGAACTAGCTAATGAGCTCACCCTAAATGAGCAATTTACCAAAATCTTAAATGAGAACCGGGAACATTGGCTCTAGAGGGTAAACGGTCATCTTGAGAAACTCCTAGTCAAGGCCAAAAGGGATAATGAAATTCACAAGAAGATGGCTAAACATTACGCCTACAGAGAAAGGATTTCCAGGGAAAAACTCAAAGCTACAAAGGAGAAGATCGAAGCCTTAACCAAGCAAAAGGAGAAAAGGAGGCTAGACAGTCTTGCCGAGGCATCACTCCATGCCTCAAACACATGAGCATCCATCATCCCACCAATTTTGACAAGTTTTGAGCAAATTTTTCAAGTTGTAAATTTCTGTGTTTTTTGAGGCATTTTTAGCACAGTAAAAATGTCAAATGCGCAACAACTAGGGTGCTACGCTCTTTTTGGGGGCATATAATGAGCAAAAGATCAACACAATTGGGTTCAAATTGATGAGGACATGCACCCTGTGCATTTTCTAGGCATTTGGAGACAAATAGATCAATCAAAAAGGTCAAAAACCACCAAAAAAACCATGTTTTGCCTCATTTCTGGCTTGGGCATTGTGCATTTACTAGTCTTGGGAGATTGAGTTTTTGACAAGGAAAATGAGCTCCAATTTGAAAAATGAATACATTTCTAGAAAGTAGACTTGAAGGGCTTTCAAACAAGCCATCTTGGAGAAAATTTGGACACCAGGAAGGCACCCAAAAGTAGTCATGAACTTGGAGGGCGCATTTGACACTGAGAGGGTGCATTTGACAAAGAGAGGGTGTGCTTGACAGTGTTCTCCAATTTTCTGAGTTTCTCTCCTATTTTGATTTTCACCTTGGCAAATGATGATTTTACCTATGTAAATGATCAAATTGAATGTAATTATCATGTTTTTACTATTACCTAGGGTAAATGCATCAGGTAAATCAAGCAGATGCGATATAATGAATCAGTTCACTTAAGATAGGAATGAGTCACTTGGACCATCCTACAATTTAGCTATTAGTTCAATTTTTTGTGTAATATCTTCCTCACTTCATGGATTCGAACCCTAAGAATGAGGTGAAGTGGTTTTCGTGTATATTTAGTCCCTTTCTTCACCATAGACAAGGGTTGACTCTATTGGATGTTGCATTAGTGTTTCAGACTTTGGCATGGAATATATTGGATGAATTACAACTATTTTGGTAGGATTCTTGTGGCATGGTAATTTGATCTTGTTTCTTCTTCTGTTTCATATGTATGAATGTTTTGTACCTCTCATGGTCCATTTCACTCTAAGTATGTTTGGTTTTCAAGGTGTGATAAGCAGAATTCATCTTTGTTATTTTGGAAAAATCATCATAGATTGTTTCATTTCTTCAGTTTAAAAAGAATTCATGACCCTCATGCTCTTTTTAGCATCTCACTAGTCTAAACCATCACATCACTATACTACGAAGTTTAAAGTACCTTAAATGCCTTGCCCCATCAGATGCCTACAATTCTAATTCACTTTTGTCTTGACCTAGTTCACTCTTTGATCTAATTTACTCATCCTTGTGACTACCCAACCAATTCAAACCAAACAAACCCTGAGCTACTATATCTAGCCTAAAGCCCTAATCTATCCAACCCTCTTGGTTGTGATCATTTGGAGAGAGCCCTCTCCGGCTTGGTAGGGCTAGCTACCAAGTCAAAAGATTGGTCTGTGGTTACCTCAGCTGGACTCCTCCTCAGCCTTGGAGATCCGTAGGAGTGATAATAAAATATATATAATAATAATAATAAAATCTACCAAAAGACTTTGCTTAATTCATTATGGATAATAAAAGCC